>CANYBF013049624.1:0-10576 GCA_948192965.1 Dalechampia spathulata | reverse complement strand
AACTAGCACAAACCTGTAATAAGAAGCTTGGTGACGTAAGCCCGTAATCTCGGTATTATCGGCCTCTAGTGGTAATTTCTAGCTCTCCCGCTCTCCCCGTGCTTTAAGAGCTCTAATTAGTGTTTAGAAGGGTTTAGGATAAAAGAAAGTGATGAAAAACTAAAGAAAACCTCAATACTTATCCTTTTGACTGGTCAATATAAGTCGCGTACGGCCGTACGGATCTTGGTACGCCGGTACCGAACTAAAACTTCTGATGCACACAACTCCTGTGAGTAATGGTACGCCCGTACCCCATTCGGTATGCCCATACGTACTCGATTTTCCTGATGCACCCAAATTCCTGCGAGTTGGCGTTCGGTCGTACCACCTTTTAGTACGCCCGTACGCCCTCCATGACCTCAAATCCCTTCATCTGCCCTGTTTGGTATGCCCGTAAGGAATTCCGTACGCCCGTACCCCTCTCAAAACTCCCCTAATTCTCTCTTCCTATCCTAAACCAATGTACTTAACTCACCTATCAAACACAAACACTTCTAAAACTCACTCATATCATACCTAACACGGTGGTTGCCCCTTACACTTCCGAGAAATCTCAAGAAGGTGACAACACCCTCACAACTCAACATCCAAATCACAGAACACATGTATCAAACCCATAACATCATATTCCCATAAACATGCATTCTCACATTAACAACAACATCACATCATATTCATCAAGTACATACATACACATATACATACATGTATTCATACGCATACACCCTAGCAATCATACACATATGCACAAACTACTAGGGTCTTAAATGCGGGTGTAACATTACCTCCTTGAGAGCTCCTAATAGTGGCCAAATCATGGGAACCCCTCTTACCAGTAGAATGGTAAGAACTACCACCAGAGGCACTAATACTGATACTCTATCCTCTGTAAATTGATAACTTGACAGACCTACAGCTAAATGAAAGTCTAATAGTCAACTGACCAGTAACTCTAATAAGTGCTCATGTCCAAGGATGCCAACTATAGCAGCCATAACCTCTAGGTTAGAATTAGCATACAATACCTATAACATAGTATAAGGTAGTGTAATAGGCTCCATGTACCCTTTTGGCCCCAGCTATCAATTGATGACATGTTCTTCCAAGTAAAAGAGTTGATACTCAAGACCCTCGACAATCATGTGGTACTTGTATTTATGAATAAAGGGGGTCACATACTCTTGAAATAGAGTTATATTGTACTAGGTATCAAGGTAAACTTATTTCCCTAAAATCAAGAAAATCAATCAATTATAAACCATTTACATTTAGTTTTATACTAATGAGGTTATTTATATTGTTTACTGATCCCAAGTCAAACTGTTGAAGTGTTCGCATAATATATCTAAGTTACATTCAGGCCTTTTACATGGTACGCTCCACACTTGCATGCGAGGAAAGCTAAGAGGAAGCTCATTTCGTATCTTTGGTTAAAACTTTTAAAATATGTGATTTCATTGAATCTAGCAATTTCATTCATAGAACACATCAATTATAGAGAAAATTATCAAAGAAGAGATCAAAAAAACTTACTTTTATACAGATCTCCTTCTTTTTATCCTTCTGAAAAGTTGTAGCAAACTTTTCAATCCCCAAGGTAAAGGATCTCTAAACTATCAACACAAGTACCAAGAATGATTAGTAATATATATTACTTGTTTTATTTTTGTGACTAGTAAAACAAAACAATAAGAATGGACGAAGAATAAGAATTAATTCGATTTTGCTTCTTGATCTTCTATCAAAAATCAAATTGTTTCTCTTATTCTTGAGCTTTGAGTGGCTTGGAATCAATAGAGGAAGGTGGCAGCCAAAAAATGCTTCTATATTTTCTTTTTTTTTTCACCAAAATGTAATACCATAACCTTAATTAGGTTTAGATTTAATAAGTTAAGTCATGTTGCTTTTGGCATGTGACTTGCATGTAACTAACTTAAATCTCTTTCTCAGAAGTACATGACAATCATTTGCACTTCCTTTTAATTCATCATACATGAATAAGTTATATGATAATCACATATTGATCATTAAGTCATTTAATTCCGTCTAATTCCGCATATACCATGCATGTAGAACATGTCATCTTAAATCACTTGTATCTTGAGTTCTACTCATCAGATTTCAGTGATCTTGGTATCAAATCGAACCTCTTTTCATGATATTTAAAATGAGTATGAAAAATCTAAGTTATCTCATAACCAAAAAATATTATTTCCTCAACATCCATTCATGATTATCATTCCTCTTACTTTTAATGTGCAACCTTTTGGGTTCTTAACATGTTGGCAGCATATGAACATATTATTAAACTTCATTTAATAACATCATATGTAAATCAAGAGCGGTGTCGAGTCATACATCATGACTACCCAAATGTCAAGAGGTTATTAGTTTGACTACATCCCTTCCATATCAAATTCCATACAATACTCCTTTCACCATCCACTATCTCATCTAGGTTTAAGTATGGATTAATGTCAACTCAATGCATAATTAAGTATGTTAGATCATGCCTTAAATTTGATGTTTCATGTACCATAATATTTATTCCCAAAATACTTTTATGAAACTCATTCATCAATAGGCATTCTACTCTAGCCAGAGATTCCTGAATAAAGAATATTACATGAATCAATGAGATAAAACCCCTACATTTAATCTGGGATGGTGAATCCTTTATTGATAAACAAATACCTTTAACTACTTTGCACTATATCTAACCTCCAAGTTATGAATGCCTCCTATGGAGGAATAAAATATATAAGTCAAAATATAGCGATCCATAATTAAGATAACCATGTTATCTCAAGTCTTAAGGATACTTGCACTACTGATATGAGTGAGATATACTTCACAGACATAGATTAATCATCCATATGAAATCTCACTGACAAGGTTTCCAATGAGTTAGTCCTAAACTGCTCATCTACATGTTTACTTTAGACAACTTTTATCATGATGAATGAGAATCATCCTATAATGAAGTATAACATGTGTTGATCTTAACTGCATTAATAATATTCATTCTTATTAATACATTAATTAGGGATAATTTAGATATTGAAAATTTGCATACAATAAGAACTTAGTTCATAAACTCTTTATGAATTCTTTTATACTATTCTAATATCTTGGAATTCATTATTTAGTTAATAACCTTTCAAGTACACTGAATAATGAATAATGCCTTTTATTGATAAATTATTCAATACAATAAAACATAATGCTCTAGAGCATACACTAACAAACTCCCACTTGCGCTAGAGTGAATCATACATCAACTTCAAAGCCATAGAAGTTACATGTCTATCATGCTTGCTCTGTGTCAATGCCTTTATGAGAGATATTTTGGTTTGTAGGAACTCTGTTAACCTCTACTTCTCCTCTACCAATGATCTTTCTAATCAAATGGTATCTCTTAAGTACATGTTTGCTCTTCTGGTTAGACCTAAGCTCTTTTTCTTGGGCTATTGCTCCATTACTATCATATAATAAAGGAATAACTTCTACACTACAGAGAACCACACCAAGTTCATAAATGAACTTCCTTATCCACACGGCCTTCTTTGTTGCATCCAATGTAGTTATGCACTCTATCTCCATCATAGAATCTATTATAGTCTCTTATTTATAACTCTTCCAAACAACAGCACCATCATTCATTACAAATACATAACCTAATTGAGATTTGTAATCATCTTTATTAGATTGGAAACTGGCATTTGTATACCCAGTTAATTACAAATCCTCTTCTCTATATACTAAGAACATATCCTTAGTTCTTTTCAAGTACTTGAGGATATTCTTGACAGCCGACCAGTGTTCCTCTCCATAATTGGATTGGAACCTACTTATGATACTTAAAGAGAATGTCACATTTGGTATAGTATATAACATAGCATACATGATGGATCCAATTGCTGATGCATATAGAATCCTAGTCATGCAATCTTTCTCATCTTATATCTTAGGACACCATGCTTTAGAAGGATGTTTCCCATGTATCATGAGAATATAACCCTTCTTTGAAAGATCCATACTAAACCTCTTTAGTACCTTGTCTATGTAAGTAGATTATGAAAGATCAATAAGCGTTCTTAATCTATCTCTATAGATTCTTATACCTAAAATATAAGCAGCTTTTCCAAAGTCTTTCATGGAGAATTGTTTGGATAACCAAACTTTAACACTCTGCAAAAATGAAACATCATTTCTAATGAGTAATATATCATCTGCATATAACACAAGGAAAGCAATTGCACTCCCACTATTCTTCTTATAACCGCATAGTTCATCAATGTTTTGAATGAAGCCAAATTCTTTAACCGCTTCATCAAAATGTATATTCTAGCTCCTTGATGCTTGCTTCAATCCATAAATGGATCTTTGAAGTTTACATACCTTATTGCTATCATTAGATATGAAACCATCAGGTTGTATCATATACACCTCCTTAATCAGATTTTCATTAAGCAAAGCTATTTTTACATCCATTTGCCATATTTCATAATCAAAATGAGCAGCAATAGTAAGTAAGATTCTTATGGATTTAAGCATAGCTATTGGTGAGAAAGTTTCATCATAATCAATTCATTGTTTCTAATGATAACCCTTTGCCACCAAGTGAGCTTTATAGGTAACCACATTACCATCCATGTCCGTCTTCTTTTTGAAGACCCACTTGGATCCAATGGGCTTTATCCCCTTAGGTGGATTAACTAGAGTCCACACTTGATTCTTTGACATGGAATCCATTTTAGACTTCATGGCCTTTAACCATAAGTCACATTCTAAACTTTTCAAAACTTCATCATAGTTTGTAGGCTCATCATTCTCAACTAATAAGACTTTCTTATTCTCATGAACAAGGAATCCATACCTCTCAGGCATAATTCTTATTCTGGTTGAGCGTCTGGAGCTTGTATTTCCATAGGTTCTGATTCTACATCAGTAAGATCAATCAATTGATCTGCTTCATCTTGTGGTGATTGAACTTCATCAAGTTAAATTTTACTCTCACTATCTTCTTTTAGAAGAAATTCTTTCTCTAAGAAAATAGCATGCTTTGAAACAATCACTTTTTATTCCAAAGGAAGATAAAAGTAATATCCTATGGTTTCTCTAAGATATCCCATAAAATAGCATTTGTCAGACTTTGCCTCAAGCTTATATAACATTATCCTTTTAACATAAGAAGGATAACCCCATACCTTCAAAAAAAGATAAGATAGGTTTCTTGTTATGCCATATTTCATATAGTGTAACCTGAACTGACTTAGATGGAACTCTGTTCAAAACATGAAAAGCAATCTCCAGTGCATAGCCCTAAAATGATTTGGGTAATTCTATAAGGCTTATCATGGACCAAACCATATCTAATAAAGTTTGATTCCTCTTTTCTGATACAACATTATGTTGAGGTGTATAAGGAGGTGTCCATTGATACAATATTCAAGAAACTCTTAGCTTAGGTATTCGCTACCTTGATCAAAATGAAGAGTTTTAATAGTCTTGCCAAGTTATTTTTCTACTTTATTTCTGAATTCTTTGAACTTCTTAAAGGATTCAAATTTATGCTTTATTAAATACAAACATCCATATCTCGAATAGTCATCTATGAATGTAATGAAGTAACTGTATCCACCTTTAACATGTATGGACATAGGACCATATATATCTGAATGTATGAGTTCTAGTACCTCTTTTGCTCTTTCACCTTTTCCTTTAAAAGATGATTTTGTCATCTTACCTAATAAATAAGATTCATATGTTTCATAAGATTCATAATCAAATGAACCCAAGTTGCCTAGTTTGTACAATTTAGACATGTGAGTGCTGTTTATATGGCCAAGATGATAATGCCATAGAAAGGGTGGATTGAGAGTATCAACTTTGATTCTCTTAGTTTGAACATTGCAAATGAGGTTTGAATTATGCAATATATATATATATATATATATATATTCCATTCTCAATATTTGTAGAATAGTAGAACATACCATCTTTAAACATTGAATAACTATTATTATTAATGGAAAAATTGAATCCTTGTTCAACAAGACAAGATATTGAAATAAGGTTCTTATTTAAACTTGGAATAAAATAATAATTATTGAGTTCTAATTTTAAACCAGAAGCTAAATGCAAAATATAGATTCCTACTTTTAATGTAGTAACTCATGCTCCATTAGCAACCCTGATATCTGCATCGTTCCTATTTAGTCTTCTTCTGCTGACTAGCCCTCATAAATCATAACAAATATGAGATGCACAACCAGTATCTAATACCCAATACTTGTTATTAGAAATAGCATTAGAGTTAACCTCAATCATAAATATACCTGAAGTAGAAACATGGTTCTTCTTTACCAGCTCCAGGTATTCCTTGTAGTTTCTTTTCTAATGCCCTTCCTTATTGCAATGGAAGCAAATACCCTTAAGGGGTTTATGTACAGCTTTCTTACCTACATGACCTTTGGGCTTCAAGGCTGGCTTCTTTCTTGTGCCCTTCTTTTTGGCAGGCCTAAAAGAACTAATTACCAGTGCCACTTTAGCACTCTTCTTATTGGCATCCTAAGAATATTTCAACAAATTGATAAGCTCAGGAATTGTAGTTTCTCCCTTATTCATTTAATAATCAAGCATAAATTATGCATAAATATCAGGTAATGATTATAGAATAAGGTCAATTACCAACTCTTATTTCAGTCCAAAACCAAGACCCTTCAACCTCTAAATGTAGCCATGCATCTTAATGCCATGAAGGACAGCTAATGACCCCTCTACCATCTTGCACCTAAAGAGTGCTTTTGAGAGTTCAAATCTCTCAATCATTGCTTTTTCCTCAAAAAGCATTTTGAGATAAGTAGCTATAGTACGAGAGTTCATAGTCTCACACTGCTTCTAGAGGTCATTCTCCATAACTCCCAGCATGATGCTGCTGGCCATCTCCTACTATTTTATTTTGAGCTAATAGCCCTCAACTACTAATCCTAGAAGGTCATGCTTTACCTTCCTTAGTGGGTCAGTATCCAATGACCATTAAGCCCAATCTTGAATATGCTTAATAAAGTGGAACTTAATGTCAATAGGTAGACAACTCTCAAGTCAATCATATCTCTATATGACTACTAAATCATTGGGTTATCAACTTTTCTTGATACTTATGTTATCTTTCATAACATAATTCCTTAATCTGGCCTATAAAATATTTTACCTTGGGTATGCCCAATAAATAAAATATTTTATTTAAATCTAACCCATTTTTTTAAAACTTGGATATACCCCATGTTAAACAGGCTTGAGTATGCTTAACAACCTGAATGATAATAAGCTCTCCACCCTTATCTTCGAAAATAGAAGGCCTTAGATTTATATTCCTTTGAGGGATTTATTTCCTTTTATGTTATTTAAAATATTTAAGGCAAGTATGTACAATTTATGCACCATGCATGGTCTTGGCTCATGCATGCTATGACATACTCATGTAACTCATACATACATAATTATAACAATTTATAATATGATGGTTATGGACTTTTAAGTCTAAGATCAAACCTAGGTTATGCATGATTTTAAAAATCCTAAAAATTTGAAATAAGACTATTATATTACAAATTTTGTCTTGAAGTTTCCTCTTTTGGTCACACCTTGCTCCTTCGCTCCTTTTACCTTCTTTTGTAACTCCTTTACAACCTATGTAATCTAATTACAAATTTCAATAGTAGAAACCCCAAGTTACATTTGGGGGGAGTAGATAAGAAGAGAAGTATAAAAGAATTTAAAGAAAAGGCAGGACTCACACGCCCTATTTACCAAAAAATTATAAAATGATGCATATGCTGAATCACATTGGCTAAGTCCATAATCACCATCATGCCATATATTCATCCATCAATAAATTCAAAATGCTTAAATGAATAATCTTCTTATAATGTCATTTCGATTTTTAGATTTTAAAATTTAAACAAACTTTGCCTTTTAAAATAGTTATTGGGCTTACATTTGAAAACATATGGTTTTGCATGTTTTGAATTCTATTTGAATAAATTATTTATTAAATTAAATAATCATCCAAATAGAAATATATTAATTATTTAATCACACTTTAAATATTAACATATCACTTAGAAGTCAAAACAGAAGTCAAAACTAATAAGAATCCTTATCATGCTCAAATTGCTCCTTCAAGAGTTTTAATTCAAATAAAATACTTATTAATCTCTAAAAATTAATAAAATTTCATTTTTAAAACCTTTAATTTGTCTAAAACATTAAAATACATGAATTAATAGAAAAATTTGAGCAATTAAATTGAAAAAGCTAAATATACCATAAATGAATTTCTTATGCGTATATGAACATGAATTTCATAAAATCACATCCAAATCAAATTATAATTCATTCAAAATGCTCCATCATCAAGTTAACACATTAAATAATTGATTCATTACATGTTCAAGAATTAAACATGCAATAATCAAGCAATAACATAAAAAATCCATTCGACATTATCAATAAGAGCATGCACAACGTATGAATTTTTATCACATAAAAGTTTGACATATGTATTCAGTTTTTCTTATAAAAACCAAGTTAATTCAATGAAGAACAAGTGGTTAAAATTTCAAATCCAAATCCAAATAATAACCCCTTCAAAAATGAAAATGTTGCAAGCCACAATCATAGTAAAAAACCAAAATCTTATATATTCTATGCATAGATTGCAACACCAAATCGCTCTGATACCACTATTGGTTTATAAAAATATGTTTAGTAGAGGAAGATATAATTTAAAACTTTTAAAACATGTCATTTCATCAAATCTAGCAATTCCATTCATAGAACACATTAATTATAGAGAAGATTATCAAAGAAGAGATCGAAAAAACTTACTTTTATGTAGATCTCCTTCTTTCTTGTCTTTCTGAAAAGTTATAGCAAAATTTTCAATCCCCAAGGTAGAGGATGTCCAAACTATCCATACAAGCAACAAGAATGATTAGTAATCTATATTTCTTGTTTTGTTTTTGAGACTAGTAAAACAAAATAATAAGAATGGATGAAGAATAAGAATTAATTTGATTTTGGTTCTTGATCTTCTATCAAAAACTGAATTGTTTCTCTTATTCTTGAGCTTTGAGTGGCTTGGAATTAATAGAGGAAGGAGGTAGCTGAAATATGCTTCTGTATTTTCTTTTTGTTTTCACCAAAATGTAATACCATAGCCCTAATTATGTTTAGGTTTAATAAGTTAAGTCATGTGCATGTCACATTCTTCTAGCATGCGACTTGCATGTGATTAACTTAAATCTCCTTCTCAGAAGCACATGACAATCATTTGCACTTCCTTTTAATTCATCATACATGAATAAGTTATGTGACAATCACATATTGACCATTATGTCACACCTTTTTGTGGTGTAATATGCTCCCGTAAAATAATTAATGATCACCAAACAATATAAACAATTGATTACCCGACAAGGGATGTAAAATTTTTTTTATATATGTAAAGTACTTACTATGTTTTAAATTATGGAAATATTAACCTCACATTATAAACTTACTTTTAATGCCTTAAACATTACTTTAATTGAACTCTAACATGTTATATAGATAACCTTAAACTGATTCAAGTTCTTGCCTTTAAAGGAAGTCCTACTGAATTGGTGCTTTGGGATCCATGCACCTCCAATCGTCTGTTAAACCTGCATTCATCAAATGACAAATGCTGAGTATTTCACTCAGTGGTGCTATAAATATAAACATAGTAAACATTTCATATTTATACAACAGGTTAAATATTTTTAATCATCGTAATCATAACATTATCATATAATCATTTAATATATTATTTTTACATCTCTTACATATAACCATATTTACTTGTTCAATGAAATACTTAGATCATAATTCATTCTGACAAACTATATCAATTCATTACCAAATTACTTATCATTTATTATCTTTAAAGCAATATTCTTTTCAGAATTTCCTATAAGCAATGTAGTCTTTAAATCTACATACTACTTTAATTATTATAAACCAATTTCCAGTATTTCATTAGTATAAAAACATTTTCATAATATGTTCATGTTGTACATTTATTATAATTATCAACTTATCTATAACATACTATAATTCTTCAGTATATCATTACTACTTATAAGTGCAACTCTTTCATCAGTAATTAAATTTACTATATTATTTTATCCTCATATTATCAGCATTAAAATACTGTAATCGTATAATATCCCTTCATCATATTATTCTCAAAAATCTATATTACTTTGACATATATACAACTCCCACATTATCGTTACCATAATTATTTTCAAATATACATTTAAATTCTGTAATTACTAATAAGTGTCATATCTCCACTATGTCATGTATGTTGGTTTGTTTAGTGATTAAGCAACGGAAGAAATTTAAAATTTTCATTTTAAAACAACAAACCAAAAGAAGATCTTTGCATCAAAACACAGAGAAACCAGTTTAGAGATTAGAAGTGACAGTTTGATAGTAACTC
>CANYBF013049395.1:0-23571 GCA_948192965.1 Dalechampia spathulata | reverse complement strand
ATAATCAATGCCCTTTGATTTTTTAGACACTCTTAAAAGGTAGAATGCAGTGACTCAGAAGTCCACCTAGAAGGGATTGATGTACGTTAACTTTATATTTAATAAGAAGTCTATTTAGGTGTTGATTGATACAGATGCGATCGATAACTTCCTCTTTGATTCCTTAGCTCCTTGGTTGAAGTTACAAGTGGACAAGGATGTTGGAAAATTAAAAGCGATGAATTTAGAGGCCATCAAAACTATAAGGGGTTGCTCAAAAGGTGGCTTATTGGATGGGACCATGGATAAGGAAGGTGACTTCATCGTGGTTCCCATGGATGACTTTGATCTTGTACTAGGCATGGACTTTTTAAAGAAATGTAGGGTCATACTAGTTCCCATGACCAATTGCTTATTATTGATGGGGGAGCAACCTTGTGTGATTTCAGTGACCATAAGCCCATATATGAAGAAAAAGATATGTTATTCTTTGCAACTTAAGAAGGTGGTGAAATGCGAGGAATGCACGTTTGCGGTTGTGCCATTGTTGAGGGAGATGGAGCCAAAATCAGATTGCCTACCTTTGATTAAGGAGGTAGTAGTAGAGTTTACAACTATGATGTTTGATCAATTATTGAGGATTATACCTCCTCGATGGGAGATCGATCACACTATTGAGTTGGTTCCTAGGGCAAGACCACTTGCAAGCCTCTATATCACATGACACCCCTTGAGTTAGTAGAGTTAAGGAAATAGTTAGATGAGTTGTTAGAAGTTGGGTTTATTTGGCCTACTAAAGCTTCTTTTAGAGCTCCAGTTCTTTTTTAAAAGAAACAAGATGAGAGTTTGCTGTTGTGTATGGATTATCAAGCTCTTAATAAAGTTACTGTAAGGAATAAATATCCCATACCATTAATTATTGATTTGTTCTACCAGACTAAGTACATTACAAAGCTTGACTAGAGATCAGGTTACCATTAAGTGAGGGTGGCTGAAGGGGATGAACCGAAGATTACTTGTGTAACTCGATATGATGCCTTCAAATTTCTTATTATGTTTTTTGGATTAACAAATGGTCCTGCCACTTTTTACACTCTAATGAACCAATTTTTTCATAAATATCTAGACTTGGGTGATATTGTGGTTTATAGTGCTACATTAAAGGAGAACTGAGAACATCTAAAGCTGGTATTCGAGAGATTATAAGAGAACCAACTATTTATCAAAAAATAGAAATGTGCATTTGGCTAGACCATAATTAAATTCTTAGGGCACATCATTAAACAAGGTCACATTCGGATATATCAAGATAAGTTGAAAACAATTAAAGATTGGAAGATCCCCATATTTATAACTAAATTGCAGTCTTTTTTAGGATTGGCCAATTATTATCGATGGTTTATTTAGAAATACTATCAACACATCCTTTCACTAACGGAGTTGTTGAAGAAAGTTAACAGTTGGAAGTGGATTGAGTAGTATCAGGAAGCATTCAAAAACTTGAAGGAAGCAGTGGTAAGTGATCCTATATTGCAGTTGACCAATATGGGAAGGCTTTTTAAAGTGCATATAGATGCCTTTGATTTTGCTCTGGGAGGAGTATTAATGCAAGATGGGCATCCTATTGCATTTAAGAGTTGAAAATTGAATAAGGCAGAGAAGAGATATTTGGCCCATGAGAAAGAGCTACTGGGGGTGATTCATTGCTTATGGGTGTGGCATCACTATCTATTAGGTGCAAAATTTATGGTGAAGAAAGATAACATGGCATGAGTCATTTCCTCACCCAACTTAAGCTTACCTTTAAGCAAGCTCGATGGTAGAAATTATTGGCAAAGTTTGACTTCTAACTGGAGTACAACCTAGGGATATCCAATCCAGTGGCAGATGCACTAAGTAAGAAAGTAGAGTTGGCAGCCTTAAAGCAACTCGCTCCCCTATCTTTTAGTTAGGCAAAGACCTCATTGCGAGACCAAATACAGGAGAATTTAATTAATAATCATAAGGCAATGGCTCTCATGAATTTGGTAAAGTAAGGAAAGATAAGATAATTTTTGGTGGAAGATGATTTATTAATGACGAGGCCTAATGACCTTTTATGTACCCTGGTCTAAGAATTTATGGAAGATACTGTTGCATAAATGTCATGATATGTTATAAGTGGGACATCCAAGAGGATACCAAACATTGATATTGTTAACTCGAAACTTCTATTGGCCATTAGATGGAAGAAGACATGAAGACATATTCGAAGACATGCTTGATTTACCGATAAGATAAAGTGGTGAGGTAGAAGATGATAGGATAGTTAGGACCTTTACAGTGCTAACCCGTCCATGGGAGAGTGTCTCATTTGAATTCATCATTTATCTATCTCGAGTGGGAGAGTTTGATACTATTCTTGTAGTGGTAGATAGATTCTTAAAGTATGCCACTTTTATGTCAATGTCTAAGCATTTCAAGTTAAAATATATAGCAAGGGCATTTTTCAACCACATGATGAAATATTGGGGAGTTCTAAAGAGTGTAGTAAATAATCGCTATGGTCGATTTTTGAGCACATTCTAGGTAGACTTATTTCAATTGTTGGGGTTAAGATTAAATATGCTAGTTGGATTTTATCAGTAGATAAATGGGTAGATAGAAAGATTTAACAGTATGCTAGAGGAATACTTGTGACACTTTATCAACTCCAGCCATTCGAATTGGACATCCTTTCTTGACATTGCCTAATTCTATTTCAATTCTCAGAAGTGCTTCATACCTAACATAACTTCTTTTGAGATTTTCATAGGTCAACAATCATTGGTTGCATATTCAGTTGGTTCTATGTTCAATTTTATAAAAGAATGGAGATAAAATGAGGAGATTGTACAAGCACATTTGGAGAAAGCATCATAGAGGATAAAGATGCATATATATGTAAAGCAACAACCTATATAATTTGAGGTGGGAGATCAAGTGCTAGTGTAGTTACATCCAAAATAGATCCGTCCTAAGAATAAAGATCAAAATAAGAGCCACTGCCCATAAATTACAATTATTAAAGTGGATGAAGGTGCACCTAGTCTTCCATGTAAGCTTGTTACACCCATACCATGTGGATGAAGATGACAATGTGTATAATCAACCTATAAAGCCAACTATCATGAAGATGAAGACTATAACAAAGGTAGTGAAGTAAATTCTAGCGATGTAAGGGTTGTTCACTAACAAAGGCTATCACATAGGGTACCTAGTGAAGTGGAAGATAAATTAGAAGAAGAGACAAGTTGGGAGAGGGTAGATAAGCTTCATATGTTCAAGAGCAGGATAAAGGAGTTTTTGAAGGGGTCATCAACCAATTAAGTAGAGGAGAGTGTAAGGGAATGAGGTTTTACATAATAAGGGTAGAATAGTCTTTAATAAAACATATTTTATTTTTATATTTTAGGGGCATGATGGATGAAACACTTTGATGACTTCTCTTAGCAGGTCCAACTATGCTCTTAATGCTTTTTTTAGGGGAGTGACTAATTGAGCTTGGGTGCCATCTTGGACACTAGACACATGGTAAGCATTGGTATATCTACCTTTTGTGTAGGATTGTATAGGATTTTCCCCTGCATACATGGAGCATGAGGATCAAATCCTTTTAATCCATTATTATTCAATGAAAGAAGTAGCCATGTTTATCCATATCTTATTGTTCTTATCTGTGTCTTTCTGTATGTTGCGTTGCTATGCTTGGTGGTGTGATTGCCTTGCTAGGTGTTGCTTATGATTATGTCATGCTACATTAAGCTTGCTATAGACAACTACGTTGACCTAGATGGGAACTAACCCTTTTTCATATGTACAAGTTTAACTATTTAGTTGGCTTGTTAAGGTAGTGTCCAAATACAAGCATTGCATGGGTTTACTAAAGAGGCATTGAGCTTGACCCGTGACATGCAGTTTAGTAGCTGATTAATGTGAATTTGATATTTTAACAATTTATTTCACAATTTCAACAAAGGTGAGTTCATTTCCATTAACTGTAATATCGTAAAATCCTCCTTATCCAAATGTCATTTGAACAATTTGGAAGGATTAAGTTTTTCTATTCTACTTCTTTTATGATAATTTGGTTTCAATTTGGGATACAGTCATTTCACTAGTCAAGGAATTCTAACATAACATTACCTTTTTGTATATGATTGTATAAAAAATGATATCGAATATCAATATGTTTACTACATGCATGTTGAATGAGATTTTCCAATAAATTAATAATACTTGTATTGTCACATTTAATAGAAGTATGATTGACATACAAACCATAATGCAACAAATACCATATTCAACTTCAGCAAAAAATAATGTAACACAATTTTGTTTCTAGCTAAACAAATAAATCAAATAATTTTCTAGAAATTGATAAGTATCTAAGATACTTTTTTTTATTAAGCACACAATTAGCAAAATCAACATTAAAATATATAAGTAATTTAAAAGAAGTATTTCTTAGATACTATAAGCCAAAAATGGATGTGTCAATCAAATTTTTGAAAATATATTTCATAATAATTAAATGTGACTCTTTAGGACATGATTGAAAATGAGCATACATATATACAACACATATGATGCTAGGGCTAGTTGTACTAAGATATAATAGGCTACATATTATACCTTGATAATTCTTTTAATATATTAATTTACCATTCTCATTGAGAGATAATTTGATGGATGTGCTCATAGGTGTCTTGCTTTGTTACAATAACTAATTAAGGGTAAGATATAAGTGAGATAATTGGTTAACAATAGATAATCGAATTAATCACGTCAACCAAATTTGTAAAATCCAAGGTAAGAAATAAGATAAAATTGAATAATATCTAAAAATAAAACTAAGTTGAGTAGATGATATAATTTATTTTAAGTTAAATATGTTTAAGTGGTATGGGTGATCTTTCCAAGAAGTGCTTAAATTTCTATCATGTAAAGCATTTCTGGTTAATTCATTGATGGAATCATGATTAGCTTAAAAAGAGGATGTAAATGAGCTAAAAGGATTTATTCATGGGAAATTTATAATTTTAGAAAATTAAATTAAGGGTATAGATGTTAAAATTGAAAGTTTAAAGACTAAATTGAATTTGTCCAAATATGTAAGGGTTTAAATGGCTATTTTTCACTTGTTTGATAAATATAAAATATAAATCTCCATAAATTAATAAAGAAAATAAATAAGAAGATGAGAAGGAGAAGAAGAAGAAAAGAAGAAGAAAACTATTTCCTAAGCTAATTTTTATTAATTTTTCAAGGAAATTTTCTAGAAAGTATAAGAAAAATGTATAATTTCTCATTCTCTCTCATTTGAATGTATTATTTTATTGTAAAAAGTAGAACCAAAGTGATGGAAAAAGATGGAAGGTAAAGAAAAATCTTGACTTTTAAGAATTAGTAAAGTTTAACATGTAATTATGATATATTGAATTTGTCTATTATGTTTTAAGTTAGAATTAAGCTATAAATCATTGAAAAATTCATGAGGAAAAAGGAAGAAGAGAATTCATCATTTCTAGAAGATCAAATCATTATAAGTGATGATTTTAATTGAATTTAATTAAGGAAATGATAGAAAAGATGATAAAAATGAATATGCAAAAACATATAAGAAACATTAAGTAGAAATTTATGTATTTTAAGTTAAAGAATTCAACCTATGAAGAAAGTGTGAGGAATTATTGATTTTAATTTTATTTCATAATGAAAAAATGTTTATTTAATTGATCACAAGTGATTTATAGTGAAAAATTTATGTGATTAAATTGGTGTTTTTGTTGAAAAAATGTGTAATGTTAAATGTAAATTTTAAATGACTTTGGAGGTTAATTTGTACTGTTAGAAATGTGTTTTGGAGGAATGAAAATGTATTTTTTGTATGTAGATTTGTGAATTCTAAAGTTAATTTTGAGCATTTTGAATTACAAAGAGAACTCTATAAAAATTACTTTTGAAGTTTGCATGTTAAATGTTTGATAAAATGGCTAAAAGAATCAAGTTAATAAAGAATAAGGAATGAATTAAGAAGAGAATAATGTGGATTTATGATGTGAAGGAGGTAGGATGAAAAGGGGGAATGATAATTTATTTTGTAGTTTTTACAATAATTTAAAAGGATGTTAAGTTTTAACTTATTTTGAATGACTATTATTATTTTATAATCACAACTGAAAGTGAAATAGGAAGTTAAAGGAAAAGGGAGAGGAAAAGAATATATTTATTGTGCATAACAAGTATATTTATAATTTTAATCTATTGTATCATCTTATATGAATGATTAGTTGAATTGATTTTATATGTTTAAATGAAACATGTAGATTATGAAAATTTGTTGACTAAAAATGATTTTTATAAGATTATTTTATGACTTGTTATGTTTTTATATAAATGATTTTATGAAAAATGGAATTCTTTAACAATATTTATTGAATGAATTACTTATGATTTAAAAATAAAAAGTTAAAAGAATATCAAAAATGAAAAAACTGTAAAATATCTTTTATTATTAAAAATAAAAAATATTTTTTAGTATTAGAAATATTTTTTATTATTAAAAAATATTTTTATAAAAAAAAGATCTAAAAGAATTTATTATTAAAATCAAATTTTTTTAAAATTTCAGATATTTTTTTATGAGTTTATAATTTATATTAATATATGTTTTATTGATGATGTCATGAGATAATTTAAATTATATTTATTTTATATAGTTATATTTGATTAAAATTGTATTTGATCGATAAAATCTAATGAGATTTTGATAAAAATATTGTATTTTTGTAAAAAAAAAAAAATGACAATCCAGAAAGTTAAAAAATTAACTGTAATTTTTAAAAAATCCCTTATTATAATTGGAGCGGGAGGGTGAAGCCCAGGCAGTGGATCCGACCCAGCATTCAGCAAGTTCATTAGGAACCCGGTCCACATGCATTTTACCCATTTATCTTCTTTTGCAACTTTCCTTGGAATCCCATTAAATAATGAAATAATTAAATGAAGGTTTTGATGTCTAATTCGATTTTATTCGAATTTATAATATAAGATGTGGAAATAAGTTATAAGTTTGGTATATAAAATTGTATTATTGAATTCAAATATGGAAAGAAGTGGGTTAAAGAGGAGAATCCCTTGAATTTAAAGATATATATGTTTATAGGACAAATTATACAAGGATTGCTTACGTGTAATAATTTTACACGTATTTCTTACAAGAAATGGTAATAAGAAAAAGCCAAGAGAGAGAAGAAGATAAGAACAACACATCACGCGCCGTATTGTAATGTGGAAAATTGGGGCACATTGTCACTTTCTGAAATTAATGGATCGTAAAAGCTCATCATATTGCGTATTTGAGCGTGGAAAAGTTGGCCACATGTCAACATCACACCCTCCATGTGGGTAATTAATGCATGCAATTGGACCATCCACAATAAAGACATGCTTCCCGTAACATCCCATAACCAATCAAATTTAGCCCTTGGCTCATACTTTATTACAAGTCCTTTTCATATATACTTCAGTTTTAGGTTCACATTTATCAATATTTCTATAGATATTATAATTTTATAATTTTTGAATAATAAACTTGGACCATTAATGATCACATTAATATGATTATTTTAGACTAAATTATTTAAAAATTAATCGGTAATAAAATGGTGTATACAATACATTCAGGTTGATTTTCTCAAGCTTTACATCTATACTTTTAAAATATTTGTGCAAATATTTTGATAAAACGCCTTACTTTTATAATTATCCTTTATTACAAATTCCTTTATGATTGGAATTTGAATAAATATCATATACTCTTTTAGTTTCAAACAAGATTTTTAAATCAATTTATTATAACGATTAAATATCTCTGATCTTATTTATCTATACGATACAATAATAATATTATGAAATATTTAATATATCTCTAAATTTTATATTGAAATCTATTAAATATAAACAAAGAATTTTAAAAAATTTTAAGATCATTTAATACAGATTTGTACCTTATAAAAAATGTAAAATAAAATTATTCCATAAATCAATCCAAAAAATTTAAATTATTACATAAAATCTTATACGTAATACTCACTATTAAGATTTGAAGTGTAGAATTCCATGAATACATATATATCTACCACGTGCTATAATATCATTTTAAAATATTAAATTGTGAATTTTTTATCATAAAAATTATGAATGATCATTTAACATAAAAGATTAAAATATTTAATACTTTAAATTTTAAATTTAACTTTTATAAATTTACATAGACTTTCATTATTTGATATTGAACAACTAATTGAATAATTACGTGTATGTCGAAGTCAATACGTGAATAATTAATAATTAATGTCAACTATTAATTACTAATAAATAATTAATAGATACCAAAATGATTAGTAATTATAATTTTTATTAAAAAAGAAGTATAAATGTTGTTAAAAGGAATAATAGAGGGAAACATTGACTTAATGATTGAATGTATAATGATAATATAATTAGAAACTTGTAGGAAATGCATGAGAAGTTTCCTTGAAAATGATATCTACCGTTCTTTATGTATGAAGTAGACTTCCATCACCCGACTTTAACCAATCAACATCCACTTTACATTTATCAAAACTCCTAATAATATTATAAAATAATAATATTATATCGTTAATGATCAAGTGTTAGCAGCTAAAACTAATTATTTGGATACGAAAGGAAAAAGAGGGACAAATACATCTCTTTTAATATAAAAGAAAGAGCAACATCTCATTTTCTTTTAGCAAATTATATTTCATTTATTCTATAAAATTATTTATTTATTTATTCATTAATTTGAATTTAAGTTAACTAGATAATTTTTGGATATTAATAATATATATATATAAATGAAAAAGGATGATTAAAAGAATCCAATGTTAGAATTTGTATGGATTATTCAGAATATAATGCATAAAATACAAGAAGATTTGTGTCCACATGAACAAATGTGAAAGAAACTAGAGGCCATGCCTAGCGCACGTGACCATGTTCTTCAACGCCAACTTCCTCCTCAAAATCTTTATTTCCAAAACACATTCTCAAAATTATCGGCTGAATATCTTAAAATAATAGTTTTATTTTCTAATTACTGTAATTCATGTATGCCTCAGCCATGTGGATTTCGCCATCCCATTTCATGGTTTCTCCTTTTTTTAAAAACAAATTCTTAGTAGTGGTACTCATCAACCCATGTTTATATATAAAAAATATATATTTACATTATTTATAATTAATTTCATATCAATATGTTATTAACATGATAAAAATTAGATTATATTACAGGTTGATACGCTAATTTGATTAAAATATGATTTATAAATCAAATTATATTATATTAGATTTGTCTCATTAATTGTATCATTTATGTATTATACAAGTCATTCATGTGGAATGTATCATGTTGACTTGCATGGTACCTAAATTAATCATGTTAAATAGATTGTGTGAGATTATTCATATCAAATTTATATGAAGTTAGAATTTAATTTTTTGATATGATTAATTTTTGAATAAATCTAAATTGATCCTAAAACTATTATACATATAAATTAACATGATCTTAACTACAACCGACCATCCTTGATTCAATTACATAATTAACTTTTCTTTCTAAAAAAGGTAATATATGTTAGCATTTGATTTTTAATCCAATGATAGAATGTTATTTTTTAATATTCTAAAAGTTAAAATCTTCTAATTTTTTTTTAATCTCAACAAATTATTCACATCAAACAACTTTTCTTGCATAAAGAGTTATACTAGCAACTTTTTAAACGTTGTTAACGCAAGTTTTTGTTGTAAACTGAAAAATCCTCCAACCTCTTACTTTCATATATAATGCAATTTCTACTTTTGAATAAAGAGGAAGAAATTGAAGAAAATATATATTACATATTTTTTTATTATTTTGGATATTTAGTTAAAAGTTTTATTAAAACCTTAAAATTATTTTTTAAAAACAAATAAGTTTTAAAGGGTTAAAATTTATTTTCTTTCAATTTTTTTTCTAAAAATCAAAATTATTTTTCAAAAATCTTTAGCAATTCAATAAAATTTTCTAAAATTAAAATCTTTTAGCAAGCATTTTCTAAATCATTTCAAAAATACAAAAATATATATTTTTAAGAAATTTGAAAATTTTGGAAAAGTTAGAAAATTCTTTTAATTTAACTCTAAGAATATCCTTCCCATTTCTTTGTGATTTTCATTCTCTTTTCTTCTAAAAATTTGTGCAAAGATGGTGATGAATAGTTGTACACCTAAGGAATTGTATGAAAACCAAAAATGTTGCTAATGTAATTTTATATTATAATTAGTTATTAACACAACTCTTTTAACAAGAAAAATTGCACCAGAACTTATTTTGAATTCTAGAATATTTATTCATTCATTTATGTCTTCTATCATGTTATTATGAGATTATATCATATGCCACTTGTCATGATAATTGATTGATGTTAATATATGTTCTTAATGAGCTTTATTATTTCCTTTTTGGTAATTATTTCCATCAGATCTAAGACACTTATGTAAAAATCATAAATAAATAAATCATTCTATTTAGTTTACATTTGTTATTTCAATCAAAAAAGCTCTCTTTTTTTTTCCTCTTTCTTCATGTTTTTACGTTATACATGATGATTGATGTTGATAATTTTCTATAATTCTCATATTTGTTCTGTTTTACTTTTGTCTCTATTGGTTGGTTGCACTAACAACTATTTTTAATCTAAACAATTATGCTAACAACTCTTCCATTATAGAAAAGTAATATAGTTGCTAATGTAATTTTTTTGAGGTAGAATCAAGATAATATTCGTTTGATTATTTACTTGTTGTGAAATATAATTATTTGTGTTGTATCTTGAATGTTATGATGTTAGGAAATGTATATTTGAACACCATTTTTCTTTGTATATATGATTATTTATTATATAATGTTGATTGTAGTTTTATGATGTATGATTAATATTTTGAATGATAATTTAGTAATGTAATATTGTTATTTGTAGACTAACTTCTATTTTGTAGGTAATTTAGTACATTGCTCTTATTGATAAGTAAATTATTTATTTTGTGAATATGTCTTTATTGTTTTCCCTTTTTTTAGCAAATGTATTGAAATTATTATTGTGATTCTATTTTGTAACCCTATATTTTATGTTTCCATTTTTCATATTTGCAAGTTGTATATATGGATGTATAATGTACATATGACTAACTAGGAAATATGATAATTAATTAAATGAAAAAAATAATTATATAATTTAAACAGAATAAATCTAACTACCCAGACCTAACTCTAAAGGGTTAGATTAGCACTCTACTTAAGATTAATCTTAGTACATCTTTTAGTTTTATCAAATAGTGACTCCATTATTATCTCATTATAGATCTATAGATTTCTGGATAGAGTCCCTCAAAAGAATCATTCTTTACCCCAAATAGGTTTGTGATACCAGATTATAAATTATTCTAAATGCATTAACACCTGTATGCTATATTAGTTATTAAGAGAGTTATGAAGGAAAATGCAAGATTTAGTAATGAAATAATTTTAGTTTTATTTATCTATAAATTTTCCAAGAGTTTAATATATTAACACTAATCTTTTTTTAAGTTGAGTTTTTTTTTTCAATGAATCAAACTTAATCTTATTTTATATTTTAATCATTGGTAATTAATTATTTATATAATATTTTAAAATTAATATTTTAATCAATTATTTAATTTAAAACAAGAAAGGAAGAATGAATTTAAAGAATTGGGTCAAATGGTTTTCTAGTTCAACCCAAAAATTATCATAAGATAATATCTTTGGAAAAACTATTATGTATTTTAATCTAAGTGTTTTTTTAATAAAAAAGTATCAAATTCTTAATTAGTTTGCTTACACTTAATCTAATTGGGTAGTTAATTATTTTCCAAATTTGTTAAGGAAATAACATAGAAGTAGACAAAGGCATAATACTAAAACAAACAGCATCTTTCTAGGAATCATAGTGTTTATTTTATTTTATTGGTGTGGGCTATTATGTTTATATTATT
This sequence comes from Dalechampia spathulata, assembly GCA_948192965.1. Classification (NCBI taxonomy): domain Eukaryota; kingdom Viridiplantae; phylum Streptophyta; class Magnoliopsida; order Malpighiales; family Euphorbiaceae; genus Dalechampia; species Dalechampia spathulata. The sequence continues at coordinate 11,487 of CANYBF013049395.1, read as the reverse complement.
AATTAGTACATGCCAATCGGTGCTCTGAAGGTTCCAAATGGATCCTTTATCATTAGACTATAAAAATAATAATTATTATAAAACTCATGAAATTTTTTATTTTATAATACTATTAATAATTTTTTATAAACATAGAAATTTTATTTATAAAAATAATATTTTTTATGATAAATTTGAAGTAAAATCATGCAACCATTTCATTCTATTTTATTCATCTTATTAATTTTTCCATAAAATTCAAAAAAAAGATAATTTGATATTATATTGACTAATTTTGTTGTTTATGAATCAATGGATGTTGAGTACATAACTATTTATTTGACTAAAGTTTTTAAATTTTAAAGAAATTTACAAGATGAATTTTGAGAGTAAATATTTAATACGTTCATGAATATATAATAAATAAGCTATGAAAAAAATGGTATTTTGAATAAGATATTTTATAAAATATATACATCAAGTAAAATATGTATATTTTATGAAACATTGCATAATGATAATTCTAACATATCTTTAATACTTATGAGATTCCATAATATTTATATATTTTATGTCTTATTTATTTTTATTTCAACTTATAAAAGTTTCAAATTATCAAATATATACATTTTAATAATATATATATATATTTTTATATTTTTTTAGTTAAATAGCAATATATTAAATCTTTATTTTACTTTTTCTTAAATTATCTTAAAAATTGAAAACATAATTAATAATGAAATGATTTTATTCTCTTTTACAATTAAAATAAAAATATAATAGAAATTTATAGAAAGCTCAAAATTGCAACATTTTACTACAATCAGTTGACACAAAAAAATCTTTGTTACTAAAATAGTTAAAACGCTTGAACCAATCAAATGTATTTCAAAATTAATTCACATATTAAATTATAAATCATTTCAAAATTGCAACATTTTTTACGTTGATTTTTTATTATAATTTTACATTTTATTGAAATTTATTAAAATAGATTAAAATTCATATTAAAAAATATTTTCCCTTTCAAAGTAGTGAACTATTTCATTATAATTTATCTAAAAAGTTAAAAAAATTACAAAAAAGAAATTTTATTTTCGAACCAAAAGATTCAAGCAAATGTATAAAATTCTAAATTTATTAATAATACAATAATATATATTAATATATATATATATAATAATTAAAGATAATTACATATCAATTAATATAAAATTTATATATATATGTTAAATGTATTACACAATAAAGAATTAATTATAAATTTGATAATTTAGTGATGAATTTGGAAATATTTAAAGACTTTGCATGAGAAAACAATGAATTTTCAAATACTAGGGTAGGTTATGGTTCTTGTCATTGTTAATGAAGGGGCCAAGTCTGTTTTTTTTCTTTTTTTTTGAACTTCATAATGTCCTTATAAAGCTCCTTCTCCCATAGCATTTGCCAACCAACCAATGGTTCCTTTCCTCTCTTCTTCGTCTTCTTCCTATGTATCTTTTTCAATTAAACACTGAAGATTCCCTTGCTGATTGTATTGCTTCGAAACATTAAACGCTTCTTCTTTTCCTTTAACTGATCCCTTTTTCTTGCCATCTTTCAAAGCTATGGCATGTTTGGTTTCTCGCTCAGGCAGGGAATTACAACGATACGATAACCAAGGACGCCGCCAAGTTGTTGGGTTAGTATCAGAGTTTCTTAGATTTCATCTTCATCTTACTTGATTCGAGATCGTAATGTTGAATTTATTCATTTTTATTATGTGGGTGGACCTCATTTCTGATCTATGAGTCACTTTCTCCACTTCCGGCTTTGTTTTACATAACGTTTCATCGCTGGAGACTTCCTTGCTCCATTGGGGTAGTGTGTCGGTGAATATTCAATCATGAACTGAGAAAATTTCCTTCCACTTTGATACTGCAGGTGTATTCCGTACAGATATAAGAATTGCAGTGATGGGTCTTTCGGTGATGATGAATTAGAGGTTCTAGTGATCACTTCTCAAAAGGGGGGTCAAGGAATGATGTTCCCTAAGGTAAGAAAGTTGCTTGTTTTTTTAAATCTTATCTAATTCAGTCTTAATTAACAGACTGATTAAGGTAGCTTAGCACCTAATTATTTAATTAATCAGGGTGGTTGGGAGCTCGATGAATCGGAGAAAGAGGCAGCTTTGAGGGAATCTTTTGAAGAGGCTGGGGTAGTTGGCGTAGTTGAGGTTGGTTGGTTAGTTAATTAACGACCATTTGTTCTTGATTTATTACTTCATGCCATGATTATCAAACACAATAAAGGTGTTTTGGATGAAAGCTGATAGATTCCATGTATATTTGTGGATATGGCAGGATGAGTTAGGAAGATGGAACTTCTTAAGCAAAAGACATGGAACATTTTATGAAGGGTCTATGTTCCCTTTGCTTGTCACTGAGCAACGTGATTTCTGGCCAGAGAGAGATTTTCGCAAGAGAATTTGGGTACGTAGCATGATCTCAAAGGATAATACTTATCTAGATCTAATACCCATATCATATATTGACTAAACCAATACAATTATTGCGGTTCAAATTTCAAGATTACAACCCATAACTTTCCTCGACTCGTAGAATGTTCCATTTTGTTGCATAGCATTTTACGAGAAATTAAAATTATGGTTATATTGATCACATATTCTTTAAATATATGGAGGAGAGGTCGAATCTTGATAGCTCTTAAAATTTTTTATGATTTTGAAAAGATGTAGTAGTCCTATTATTAGTCTATCAATCAATCAAGGTGTCTCTTAGCGAGTAAAATAATCATTGTTGTGTTATGTCCCAACTTATAAAGAGAAGCTTCTTTTCAATGTGCAGATGCCAGTGGGTGAAGCAAGAGATGCTTGTAGACATTGGTGGATGAAGGAAGCTTTGGACATACTAGTTGGCCGGCTGACATCTCTGCAACAGCAAAAAGAAGAAATAATAATATCATGCACGCTTAGCTAGAGATGAAGAAAATTTCATGTAGATTTTGTATATAATAAGTTATTGGTGATGTTTTTCCAGTCATGATGATGGTAAAGGGCTGATCCAAGGAGGATAACTAAAGGTCGGGGGCAGTGATCCAAGCCGCAGAAAAGGAGAACTTTGATTGTTCTTTCTAGCTGAATTATGGGTTTTTTGGCATTTTCTTGTACCTTTTTTCTGATCCAAGTTGTGGAGAAAAGGTGAATGTAATGTTGTTTATCATAATCAGTAAGGAGAACTATCGTTTTAATCCTTTTTTCTTGGAATCAGGGAATTCATGAAAATTAATTGCACGTATACAAGTATTATTGATGAAGGATTATAAATATTAGGCATGAAAAATAATATTATTCAAATGTTGCATTATATTAACTAATTGAGTGGTGTTAGTATTTTGCATGATATGTGATTGAACGTTGCAATATACATTCTACATCAGATATAATCTCTCTTTAACATAGAGATTGCGTTGTCGGAATTTTCAAATAAATATGTATGGCTTTCAACAATTGTGCAGTGGAAGCAATATAGCAAATGTAATTTTCTGAGCAATTATCAATACCACATCATAAGCAGATGAATGCAAAACTTTTGCCATGGAAACATCGTATCTTATGACAAGTAAAAACTATAAAGAGCGTAAAACTCCGTAAGTTCGCCTGGCATTGCAAACTTGATAAATATCATGCCATTTGTAAATCAATTAAGTGGTTCGCTAATTTGAAGGAGTTCATTGGAAAGCCCTGTGAAGACGGAGTCGTCTGTTTCGATGGGTCTGAACTTGATCAGGGCTGATGGAACCAAACCCTCATCTTCCAGTGTTGAGGCTCTGTGTCCGGCACCAGGAAAGTGAGGGAGCACGCGCCGTTTAACGAGTATAGGATCTAACAACTCAAACTCCAAACTGGGGTCCTTCAGCGATGTGCTCACGAACTGCAAAACCAAATAGAAGTTTGCATCAATCTCAAAGCCTATGATGGCACCAGGTTTCAGGACAACCAAATAACAAAATGCTACATCTCAGAGCAAAGACAAAATCTTAGTATTAAAGACAAACTTAAGGGCCAATTTAGTATCCACGATAAAATCTTTAACAATGGAGATGTTGCAGGAGGTTCTATATAAGATGTAGCTCACTGAGTTGCCACAGGGAAAGATAACAGAATAGGTTTGGCTCAAACTATGATTTTAAGATTCCTAAAAGAGTAATATTAGATCGAGGAAATTAGTGAAAAAACCACTCCGTTCCCTTATTCAGTTGTAGATGAATCATATAAACCAAAACTTGTTAAGAGGTGAGGACTGCTGAAACATCCATATGCAATTAGCAGTCAACTTGTTCCTTTCATTAACTTAAAATTAGCAGAAAAATAATGTAGTCATTGATTATCAGAAACTCCTTGTAATAATCATTAAGCAACAGTAATATACTCGTAACTGATTAGATGACTGACCTCATAGAGAGCGCTAGTTGGTTCCCATGGAGCAAACACACCTTGGAGCACCACTCCATCTGGAAATTGGATGCGTATAAGGGCCCTTTTGTATCTCCTCCTGGCAGCTTGTGCCTGTTTTTCCTTGTAGGACTTGGGAATCAAAAGCTGAGAATCTGCAATCTTTTTCTTCCTAGCGTCAGCTTCTCGTTTCAGCTCTTCAAGAGATAGATTGTAAAATGAATCTGGCAGTTCAATTCTCGCAGCCACACTTTCTGGAACAGAGAAGAAGACCCGGATCTAGCACATGGAAGAAGTGATTAGAATGCCAAATTTGTTAATATATAGAATTTTTTCAAAAGTTCTCATAACAAGAGAGCATAAAAGTACAAGGGACAGAAAGTTTGATGCTGTAAAAATGATCATCGGATAATATTGAGTAATAATACCAAACAGTAAAAAGTTAACAAGCACGTATGTTTGGAAGTTATATAACCAATAATATTGAGCAATTAATAACACAAAATAACAATCGCATTTCTGCCATTGGCAGACAAATAACAGCAAGAATTCAAAGTTTGCGTCCAGCTAGTCGCAATAAAAATCATTAAATTAAATCATAATCTGACCTCAACAGCTCAAACCTCATTCCATGTCATCCAGTCCTTAAGTTGGTCATTTTGCAAGAGTAAGCATAATACTACACATCTTTTCCATATCAGTATTATACACTTAGAAGAACACCTCAATGCTCTCACAGAATGCTGTAACCAGCAGCTGTTCTTCTGTTAAGAATTTGTAGTAATTTGAGCTTCAAGTTTAAAATTGCTTTCAATTTTAAGTGTGTTCCAAGATCAACACAAAACAAATCAATTTCTCAAAAGCGAATGAATAAACTAAGAATGTGCCTCCTAGTGAACAATATAAATAGCAGAAAAAACAAAAACTATGTAAAATTCTAGTATTTGATAAATCAAAAGCCAGCTCTAGTTCAATATACCTGCCTATCGATCTTCTTTGGTTCAACCTGCTCCTCTGCTGCAGCTGGAGCAGTGGACGGCTTATCCACTGCCTTCACCACTTGCTCCTCCACCTTTCTAGGTTCTAATAACCCAATAACCTTGTTAATCAACTGAACTCTATCCTCATCAGGAACCTCCATAACTGCCCACATTTCTCCACTCTCTTCCTTCAATTCAAACCCAACAACCTCCAATAATTCAACTCCTCCTGCAACCTCACCAATCGTCTCTCTAATTTTCGGATTACTCATTCGAATTTTTCTGAATTTGGCATTCTCTGGCTCCTTAACAATATTTCGGAACAATCTAAGCACAACTTCAACAGAACCATCCGGTGGCTTCGCTGAGACATATGCACTAACAGAACCCTCCAACTCACTCCCATTAGATCCACTTCCTCCATCAACTAAAGCATTGGTAGTGGTGTTGTTATTAACACAGCTTTCTACATGAATGGAAACCTCCTCTTCTGATCCGAATGACATCCCACAAACTGGACACTCAAACACATTTAAAGAATACCCATTTTGAGATCTTTTACCGGTGGTAATCAATGAGTTATATGGATCAAACCCATCTGCAGGTTGTCGATCAGGAACAGAACTACTCGAGGTAACAGCTTTGTTTTGATTTTGATCAGAAACGGGTGTTGTTTTTTGAGATAAAGATTTGGAATTTGAAGAATTACTTGAAATTGGTTTTGGATTAACTGGTTGCGAATACCGGTCACGGATCGGGTTAGGTTTAGTAGTTACTGAGGAAGAAGAACCACCATCACCACTACCCAAGACTCTACCTTGGCCCTTAAATTTACCAGAGGAAGACGACGACAATTGGGTATTGACTTTTTTCATGAAACCCTTAAATTTATCTTTAACGTCATCCATGTCTGCGTAGTTGTAGATTAAACGATTCAAAAACAGCCAAAGAAACCAATGGAGCGAACTATACTAGAAAATTGGATGAAGAATTTCAGTACCAAATAGATTGAAGAAAAAGGAATCTAATAAAAGAAAGGGAGGTTGACCTTGGAGAATTGGAGGATAACAATGAACTTAACGAGAAAGAAATCGTTGCCGCTGTTGGATTGGAATACTTCTCCGATTCTATTGGTTTGATTAAAGCGGTGGATGTATTCATTTGTTTGAATGCGTTAGTCACCATCCTAAATCAAAGATTATTTATTTATTTCAATAAATTATCTTTCCCTAAAACCAATTCATCTATATTACGTATTTATAAATATTTTTATTTTTTTTATTTAAAATTCTACTTTTATCATTAATTGTTTTAAATTAAACAAATTGCATTGCCAATATTTTTATGAGTTATTTTTTAATATTCCACTTTCGGAAAATCTGGAAGTTCGTCAAACTTTGGCTGAGATGATATTTAGACAAATTTATGATATCCTTTTTGGATCAAAACTAATTTATTACTTTCTAAACTTTGCAAACAACACCTAAAATACTTTATTTAGATTAATTGTTTTACGAAATTTAATCACAAGAAGACGTGAACCACACGCACCAACCACCTCACCTGTACACGATGCAACAAGGCAGTGGATTAAATCTTCCCTTCGAATTCGAACCTTGTACAGGTGACTTACGACCTACAACCCAGACTAAATAAGACGACACCATGACCTTTGGCTTCCTCCACCTCAAAGTATACCCTGATTTGGCACCATGATGTTTATAGAAAAATGCTTTTTGCCTATTTAATCTTTTAATGCCATCGGAAAACCACCAATATAACCACCTCTACAACTCTCCAATTATGATAAACCACACTACAAATTCCTATTTAAAAGTTGGGAAAACAAAAGCTAAAACCCTAAAATCGTACGTTTCAGTCTTTGTTTTTAAGCCTTTCAATTCTCTGATTCAATTGCTCCATCTTCCCTACAAGATGTGTTACCGAATAAAGCAGCCAGTAAAAGACGAGTGCCGCCGCTATAAGAAGCGCGTTCCTCTGACTCTTCATTATTGATTTCTGGTGCCGGAGATGCTCCGATGGCGTACATGATTCCGCTTCACAACTTGGCCGCGTCTCGTACTTCCAGTAAATATCCATTAAAAGAAATAGACAAAACGGCACCACCGATAAGAACGGCTTCAAGAGATTCCGCGTGACGGCGATCAATCCTTTGCGGAGACCGTCGAGGCCTGGTAATGTTAACAGGAGGACCATAATTGCCTCTGCTCCAGCAGCGTAGCCTAAGACAACCCATTCTAATGCCATAATTCTGGAAAATTGGAAAACCCAGATCAGATTTTTCAGTTTTTTTTGTTTTGTTTGCTCTTCTGTTTTTTCTTCTCTTGGAGAGTAAGCAAAGCACAGCGTGCCTCTGTTTTGAATATATTAGTGATGACGATGATGATGCGGTGTCACATCCCCAAGAAAGGAAACACGTGTCAAGCGAGTGATGCGTTGATCCCTTGAGCTGGCTGCTGGCTATGTCATAAGCATAGGTTCATTTTATAGTGATGGGCAAAGTTCGGCCCTGCTGCTCTTTTTTTTGTTGTACGGATGGGGCGGTGTCTTATGATCTTCATAGAATCACACCCGAGCATTTATTGGTTAACCGAGCTTCCAGTTGGTTAATCGATTGAAATGTCGGTTTCGTCAATTGATTAAAATTGCTTTCGGTTAGGTTCGGTTTTACAAATTTACAATTTTAGTTAATCGGTTAATTCAGATAATTGAATTTGATTAATCGGTTGAACCAAAATCGATAAATACTATAACAAAAATGCATCATTTTATAATAAAACTATTTTATGCATGCGATCAATAAAACAATAAATAAACTTGTTTCTTTCCTTAATTTGTAGACCTAAAAACCATTGGCAGCAGAATCAAAACATTCTCAATCATTTCATAGATCTTGCTTTCTTTAATCTCCATTTACCTTTATTCTAGAAATTTGATCGAAATTGTCTTAGGTTTGTACCCATTTTTTCTAACTATTGAATTTGAACTTTATGATTTACAAGCTTGAATATATCAGTGTCATTATCATTAGGTTCTTCATCGTTGTCTTTCTTATCTTTGTCTCCTATATAAGATCATATGCGACTGTAAGAATATATCAGTATCATTATAATTTGGCTGATAATGATTCATAATTATGGTCTAAGTGAATGTAAGATTGTATGTGATTGGTGTTGTAACTTATGCCTCCTTCATGAAGTTGGTGTGTGTATTAAATTGGAGCTGAATTATATTAGTGTTAGTATAAATTAATTGATCAAATAGATCCATTAGGCTGTGAAGATAAGGCTGACCATAAGTTTGGAATTATTATAATGCTGTTCCATCTATATGTGTTTATAAAGGAAAGATTAGATTGAAAAACATGTTCACTACCTTAACCACTCCCACCACAAGCAGCTTAAATCACCCATTTTCCTAACATAACCATGTATTTTAGTATTTATTTTTTCAAGTTATTTGGATAATGTAAACACTTCATCCAATTACATAAGTGAACCGTGCGTCCCCCTTATGACCTTTCATTCCCATGAATAGCTCCATGTAGGACACTAATTTATTATCCTCCCATACATACAACTAAATCCTTGTCCAGTTTACAAATTCATTTGTCACCACCACTTCTATGTCTGCATAGTACAAATTGAATACCTTCATTGCGCCATGTTTAAACCATATAACTAGGTGATTATTCTTTAATTCATAAAAAGGATATGCTCACATTAATTTTATTACTAGTTTTAATTTTATTACTAGTTTTATGCTTCTGCTTCATCAATAAGAGATATTAAGTTCCTTAAATTATTTTGTTCCACTGCTACATAAATATGCCCAAATAACATTCACGGTATAAGTGTACATGTTTGTTATATGCAAAACTTGTTATACATGACTAAATGGTTATTGCAACCATTTAATGGAATTGAATATGAACGATAAGCTACATTAATGAAAATTTGACTTAGAGGAAGTTTAAAATACATGTAAGTAGGACTATAACATGCACACACTACATTAAATGTTTTTACCCAATGAGAATTGATATATGAGTTGTTGACCCTGACTTTTCACCCTTGTGCAATCTCGGATTTTTGTCGATTCAGCTCGGTATCAGTCCTTGATGTCGACCCCGATAGTGCATACAGGCCTATTTGGCTTCCTCTGAGTGTTCTGGACATGCAGAGCACATTGAGTGCATAACACTGTGCACACAATGCTTAAGTCGAAGGATATCCGGTGGGACCCACATGCAGGACCCACAGGCAGGCCCACCTAGTGGGGCTCACATAAATAGAACACGTCGATAACGTCTTACAATGTCAAATAACGCTTATTTGACATGCAGAACACATAGCATGCAAAATCCTACGTTTTGGACGTATAGCACTATATGCCCGAAATAGGATGCTTAGTGGGGCCCACCACCCGGGGCCCACCTAATAAGGAGCCGTTTTACACAACACTCTAATATATCAAATGACGCTTATTTGACATAAGAAATGCATTGCATTTCACCCGTGCGAGGTGAAATACGCAAGCAAAATGGATTTAGTGCATAGCACTATGCACGTACTATGTAAGAAAAAAAGACGTTTGGTGGGGCCCACCTTCCGGACCAAATCCGGAAAACTTTTCATTGCACAATGCCTTAGTATGTCAAATGATGCTTATTTGACATATGGCTCACATCCTATTTTGCCCGAGCGAGGCAAAACGAATAGGGGCAAAACGCTATATGCACTACATATAGCACTATATGCTACGCATATAGCATAAAAAGATGTTTGGTCGGGAGCCTTCTCGGGACCAAACGGGATGTGAGCCATATTGCACAATGTCTTGGCACACAAAATGAAGCTTATGGGGCATGGGGTGCGCGTCCCGATGCAACCCAGTAGGCCCTATGCGACGGGTCAAAATACTATATGCGCATCATCAGAGGTTTTTGGAGCATTTGGAGCATGTATGGCCTCGTAGAGGGATTGCCCCGTACTGCATTGATACCTATCCTAAGGTTTCTGGTCCCTATCGTCAGTGGGTGGCGATGCTATTACAGGAATCCGATCCTGACGCCAGGGAGGAGTATCACAGAGAGTTGCACTGCAGAGAACAAAATCAAGGCTAATATTTGCACTCAGTGATAATGATGTCAGAACGTTATGCTTTATTTTTCACGCAATAAAATGGTGAACTTTATTTTAAACTCCCGCCTGCATATGAACCACAACTTCATTTACATACAAGACATTTGAGTTACATTTCCATACACATTTAAAATAGGCACTATTTTATCCGATGACCTGACTGTTGTGATTAATCAGCCGTAAACAGTTTTCTCATTAATCAGCCTAACTCTCTGCCCTAACTTTTGCCTAAGAATCGGAGGGGATCCCAGCGGGCTAGACATGAAAGAGCTTCAGCCGATCTCTGTTGACGTCTTTGCAGTTGTTCTATAACCTTAACATGCTAGTGGTAATTCCTCAGACCAGTCCCTGTAGCTTGCTGACATCTTGGCTGGGATCTTCTTTATGTTCTTATTCGTAGCCTCAACTGTGCCATCAGCCTGTGGGCGATTATGTGATGCTCAATGCCATATACTGCGAGCAAGTCCCGGGTTCTACCTTGAAACTGTACCCCGTAACATGATGAGGTACTCCGTATCTGCAGATGATATTCCTCTTTCACTTTCTATGCCAATCCCGGTCTCAGTTATGTTTTTTTTTTGGACTGAATCTGATTTTCGGTAGGATTGGAATGCGATCCTCCACTATACACCTGTCAACCTTTGGCATATCTTCACAAGATCAAGCAAAAGCCCTTTCATATCTTTTCAGAACAGTTTCGATTTCTTTTCTCTCGTCGACAGTTAAGGCATCGGACAAGCTGCAGTGCCCAAATTAAATGCATATGTTGATGCAGCATTAATATCAAATATGCTCATGTCATCATGATGTATATGCACGCTTAAATCTAAATAAAGATCATGCAGATAAGCAAATTCTGATCTTATTGCATGGAGTTTGTTCAAGGTTACATCATCAAAGAAGAAAT
>CANYBF013049098.1:0-14228 GCA_948192965.1 Dalechampia spathulata | reverse complement strand
TTCTTTCCTCTCCTCCTTGTCAATTAAAACATCCTTATGACATCATACCACACTTCTTAATCATTTAAAATATGGACATAAATCCTACGTAATTTTAATTTCTAATTAGAACCTTAACTTTTATTATAATCCTATTAGTATATTATCTTACCATTCAATATACCATTACTTAACTTTACTTTCAATTATACATGCCCATCTTAAACCATACTTTATCATATAAGAACATGTTAAACATATCAGGCATCATTGCCAATTAATGTATTTTATGCATTCATCATTCATTTATTGCCACACATTTATAAAACTAATGTATATAGGAGTGCTGTGCAAATCAGGATGTGACAATGGAACTGATGCTTTGGGTGAAAAACTTATTGAAGCCATGACCACAGAATCGGAAGCACATCAAGAAGATAAGAGAGATAAAGAGTCCAGCAGTCCAACACAGAAGTAGTCGATTGGGACAGAAGAAGAAGAGTAGGGTAAAGAACCCGAAAGTGAAAACAGGGGAGCTGCTGATGTAACATCTAAGGATGTTATGCCCATAAGGGCGAGAGAAAAAAGATTAAGAGGAGCTCTTCCCCCTCCCCTGTCCAAGCTTAATGGAAATTTAAAATTCTCTAAAGAGGATAAGGAGATGTTCGTACAAGTTGTGAACTTGAGAGTGGTGCAAGGTAAATCACTCGACCCTTTTGCCATTGAGAAGTTGCAGCTACCTGTGTTCAAACACATCAAAGTTATAATGTAGGAGAGGTATTTCTAGATTAGATGCCTAATATTTTATGAGCTTGTCTATGAGTTTTATAGCACATACAAATTAGACAAGGAAAAGCTTGTCGGTTTGGATAGCCCTGAAGTCATAAAATTTTGGTTAATAGGTAAATCATTTTCCTTCTCAATCGATGAATTTAATCTGATGATGGGATTGATTGATGAAGTTATAGATGGCTACGTTGAGGGATATTAGATTTACCAATAGAGTTTGATGCTGATGCCCTTTGGGAATAGTATGCCCCTGCCTCAACTAAGAGATATGATCTAGCCTCTGCCAAGGATAACTACCTATTTGATAGTTCTTTGATCTATCTACACCGTCTGATTGTGTACAGCTTGTCTTGCTGCAATGATTCACCTGGAATTGTAACTCGGGTAGAGCTGTTCTTATTGGATTGCATCAGTCAACCTTGGCTGTTTTATTGCTTCCCAGTTCAGAGCCACTGTCGCCAGTTCTAAGAGGCTTATCCTTGGTCATATCATCACTCATCTTACCATCCAGCTACAGGTATTCAATCTTACCCACCACAATTTTCATAAGGTGGTCGATTTGGTCCCCTTGGACATTTTTACGTTGGATAAGATGGGTTTGTTGCAAAAGAAAGAGGGGGAGCCTGGCTTTGAATTCTGCACACCGGGGCCAATTGTGGCCATAAGAGAAAGAGTTTTCAGGAAGACTAAGACGGTCCCAGGAGCTTCTCCTATGCCCATACCACCACCACCAACAGTAGGTCCCACCGATGCTGCTGTTAGGAAAGAAATTAGTACCCTCCACAAGCAACTTGAAAAATTGACAGCAACTTTGAAGAAGTCCATGCTGCAGATTCTCCTACACCTAGACGAGCTTGATGTAGAAATTGGTAAGCTTCACCATTCATTTGAGATGCAGCAATGAGAAGTGTACTATGCAACATAAATTCCCCACCAGGCAATGTTCTGAACTTTTCTATTTTTCATTTATCCATTGCAACAGCCTATTTTTTATGCTGCTATGCCCACATTGGGACAATGTGTCTTAAGTGTGGGGGGATGTTTTTGTTGCTGTTCTACTACTGCATTATTTCTCTATTGCTGTTGCTTGCTTGTGGATTAAATTTTTCAGATTTTTGGTCCTTTGACAGGTCTTGATTAAATTTTTGCAAATTGCTGCCACATTTATCCTTGTTTTATGCCTTATTTTGTTTTTTTTCTCATATGCCTATATTTGACAAAATGTCTTTCAAAACATTATGTTGATGGAATTAATGTTGTTTTCTAGTTTTTCTTGGCATGTTCTGTTTTGATGGTTCATTTAAACTTTCAACAAAATTGACTGAATTCTTAGTGTTTGCTTGCAAATGTTGTTGCTGTACTTTGCTTGGAATAAAAATTATGTTGGTATTTGGAAATCTTGTTTTTTTTGCTGAAATTCCTTGCCTAACAATTTCATTTTAAAAGAAAAAAAAAGGAAAAAAGAAGAAGAACATAAGTGTTACATACCTACATTGGGCCAGTTGTGTGTGGTACGACACTCATAGCCCCTTAAGCAGCTTGTGTATAGAGCAGCCAATGTAGGGAGAACTTTACACTCTGGTAGGCCATTTCTCAGTTCACACAATAACACTTAGAACAAGAATTGTATTTTATACCTTTGTTGATTGAAACTAGGTGGATTGGGCCTAGTTTTCCCTTAAGCTGATTTGTGAATGGAGTCGTTAGCAAAGGGAGAGTATCCCCCTTTATTGGGCCATTATTGATCTCAAATTGAATAATTCCTGACATATGAAATTCGCAATTTATGATTGATAAATACAGCTTGGGAAATGGATACTTAGCAAAATGAAACAAGTTCTTTTTACCAACTACTTATGAACTTAGTTTGAATAAAATGGCAAAGCAATGATTTTTTATGGCTGACTCTTTGGATTTGTGTTAAAATTGTTAATTGGTTAAATTTTCTTGATGAATGGTCTTGCTAGAAAAATTAGGGAATGGTGTTAATGTCATTTTGCTATCTGTTTTGTTTAAGGAATGGTTCTGTTGTGGGCATAAGTGAGATAGTGTTATGGGTATAAGAATACTTAAGGGCAAGCATTGGATAAGTATGGGGGTATTTGATCGAACTTCAAAATGTTATGTTTTATGCCTATAAACCACCCATTATAGCATAGTTTAATTATTAGAATGGTTGGCTTGTGTATATTTTATATTTTACAGGTCAAAATGGTGAGTTTTAGGAAAACATGCTTGAATGGGAGTTTTTAAAGCTTATTTGGATTTTGGAGTTTCGGGACACCACTTGCAGGCATAAGACTGGGTAAAACGACCTGTCAGAGTTGCGTTTTAGAGAGCTGAAGGAAGAAGAAGTTGAGTCAAACTCAAATTCCTATGAGTTGGAAGTTGGAAAGGCTTGCGGGCATAAGAGACACCAAAACAACAACACTTGGCCAGTTTTGGAGATTGGACGAGGATGAGTTTTACTTAGACTTAATCTCTTAGAGTTAGATGAAAAAGTGATTGGGAATGAATTAAACTCTTTTATCTAAAGATTAGGATTATTTATTATTTATTATTATTAGTTTTATTTTATTTTGCCTTCTATAAATAGAAACATGTTCCTAAGTAGATGGGGCTTGAATTTTCTTATTCCTAACTTTAGTTCAGTTTTCATTGTTCATTCCTTTTATTTTAATTCAAGTTTTTATTTATTTTATTTTTATTTTATATTTATTTCACCAATGATGCATGGCTAGGTGATTGTTTTTCCCAATTGGAAACAATTCAAGTTATTCGTTAAATGATTATGTGAGATCTAAATGATCCTAATTCCATTGGCAAAACACTATTATCTTTAACTTTGAGTCACATAAAACCATTGTTGTTCTTAGTGCATGTAAATAAGGCCTGTTGCATGTCTCTAAGTTCTAGCATATAACTAAGCGGGTTGTTTGATACAGAAAAGTCACTCGACTTGCTGAAGTGGTAAAGCAGGATGCTATCCTTATTATGGCATGCGGTAGTACTTCTGTGGGTTAGAGGATCTAGTTTAAATACGAGGGATGCTGGGTTGCAATTGTTAACTAGAGTTGGGTCTTCCTAATTCCTAATGCAATTTTGGGATGACTTATGAGAATTTATTTCCACCTTGTCTATCCTAGGATTAGAGGCGTTTTATAGAGCTTGTTTTATGGCATCTTACAAATAAAGGAAGATTGGGACGAGTGAGACTTGCTCGGTAAACTATAATCGGCTTAGTGCCATTACTGCCTTTAGACTATTATTGAATCAGTGATCATATTCAATTAATGAATACTTGATGCTTTCAATTGGGAGAATTACTTTTTATTGATTTTCTCCAAATTATTTTATTTGTTTCTTCATTTGTTTTAATTACTTTCCAATTCACCTCGTTTATTTTTAAATGTAAAGAATTAAGTGAGTTGCAACCGTCTCTGTGGGATTCGACCCTTACTTCCATTGTTACAAAATCATAATTCCAATGTGTGGTTTATAAGGAATTAATTTGACGGAAGCGACAACCGATCACCAACACTACTTCGTTGAAAGAACAAGTTACTAACTTGACCAAATTGGTGGAAGAGCTCATGAGCAAAACCAAGGAAAAAGATTATGAAATTGCATCTTTGACCATAAAGCTGGTAAGCATGACTGGGAAGGCTATTGCTGAGGTAGCATCTAACCCACCATCTAATCAAGAAAGAGAGGAAGGTGATTTAGAAACAAAGGTTGCAAGTAACACTCAAGTGGTGGCCAACAACCTAATCTCTACAGTTCAGTTGGAAGAGCTCATTAAGAAAGCTATTAAGGAGCAAGTTGAGTCATCAACACAACTGTATACCCCTTACATGCAATAATACCAGCACTTATAGAGATTTACTTATCAAGCAGTTTGTTTGATCTTTAAAAGGAAATGGCTTTGATTGGTACACTGACCTTAAGGCTGGTTCAATTGATAGTTGGGAGCAACTTGAGTGAGAATTCCTTAATCGTTTCTATAACACCCAACACATTATCAGCATGATTGAGTTAACTGCAACTTGCCAATGAAAAGATGAGCTTATGATAGACTACATCCAAAGATGGAGGAATCTCAGCTTGAACTATAAAGATTCTCTTACTAAAAACTCTACAATAGATATGTGCATCAAGGGCAAGAACATAGAATTCCTACCAAGTCGGGGTTCAAGCCAGTCAAACAGAAGCTACGGCGCCTCCGACCAGAGTGGGCACAGAAAGTCAAGGAAGATGTCCAGAAGCAGTTGGATGCCAAATTCCTTGAGGTGGTTGACTATCTAGAATGGTTGGCCAATGTGGTTCTGGTTCCCAAGAAAGATGACAGGGTCAAACTCTGCGTAGACTACAGGGATCTGAATAAAGCATGTCTAAAGATGACTTTCCTTTGCCTCACATTGACGTGCTAGTCAATAGCACAGCCACTAGCGCTATATATTCCTTTGCTGATGGATTCTCTGGGTACAACCAAATCCTGATGGCGGTTACACATAAGGTGAAGATAGCTTTCATCACAGAATGGGGGACTTACTGCTACAAGGTTATGCCCTTTGGCTTGAAGAACGCAGGTGCTACCTACCAGCGAGCTGCAACAACATTGTTGCATGATTTGATCCACAAGGAGGTCAAAGTCTATGTAGATGACATGATGGTGAAGTCTTCTACCAGAGGATAACATACAATTGCTCTTGACACATTTCTCACATGCATTGAGAAATACAGACTCAGGCTAAACCCAAAAAAATGCACATTTGGGTTGACATCTGGCAAGCTGTTGGGTCACATTGTCAGTCAGAGGGGTATCAAGGTGGATCCTGACAAAGCAAAGTCGATAATTGAGATTCTTATTCTTAGAACTGAGACAGAAGTTAAGGGATTCCTGGGACAGCTCCAATACATCAGCAAATTCATCGCTAAGCTCACTACCATGTGTAAGCATATCTTCAAACTTTTGAGGAAGAACAAGCTTATAGTTTAGGATGAGAACTGCCAGTTTGCATTTGAGAGGGTGAAGCATTACCTCTCTAACCCACCGATTCTGTAACCACCTCGGCTGGGAAAACCATTGCTACCCTATCTAGCCTTAGAAGAGGAGTCAGTGGGTGCTATGATGGCTCAGGAGAATGACGCTGGAGTCGAACATGCTGTCTACTACCTGAGTAAGAAGCTACTGCCGACAGAGTGCAAATACAACACTGTTGAGAAGCTATGCATGGCTATGGTCTGGGTCACCAAGAAACTCAGACATTACTTCCAGTCATATCAAGTACAAGCAATCTCTAAGGTTGATCCTATGAGGTATTTGTATGCTGCTCCTTTGCTAGTAGGAAATCTCTCCAGGTGGTTGATCCTATTGTCAGAGTTTGATGTGCAGTATGTCACTACCAAGGTGATCAAAGGCAGAGCAATTGCCGAGTTTTTAGCATCTAGGCCAATGGATGGTTCTGAGACTTTTGAACTGGACTCCCCAGATGAGCACTTGGGGGTAGTTGATGTCCAAAAATGGCAGTTACACTTTGATGGCGCAGTCAACAAAAGGGGTGCAGGTGTAGGAATTGTGTTAATCACTCCTGAGGATGAACTAATAATGCTTCCAAAATGGTTGAATTTCTCAATCACTAATAATATGGCTGAGTATGAAGCATGTCTCTTTGGGTTAGAAGAATTGCTAATGGTCAGTGCCCCAGATGTACAGATCTTTGGTGATTTGATGCTGGTCATTCACCAATCCACGGCCGAGTGGGAAGTCAAAGAGGAAAGGTTCAAGCCTTATGCTGAATACATGAAGCTCATGGTCCGCAATTTCAGCTCCTGCTAGTTTATTCACATGTCGTGTGAAGAGAATCAAATGGCTGATGCTTTAGCCATCCTAGCTTCAGTCTGTGAGCAACCACAGAGTCAAGCTCAACCTGTGATTATTGTGCAGTCAAGGACCCCTTGTTATTTCGGGGAACGAGTTATGACACTAGACCCATCAGATGAAATCCCATGGTATGCTAATATCATGAACTTTCTAAAGACTGGTAATTATCCAGAGGAAGCCAACAGAACCGATAAGCTAGCTCTATGCAGACTAGCAGCCAACTTCACCTGGCACCAGGGTATCCTCTACAGAAGAACCGCAGATGGTTTATAGCTTCGATGCATATTGGGGAAAGAAATTGAGTCAGTCATGGAAACGGTATACGCTGGTGTATGCAGGCCCCATATGAATGGATTCGTGCTTTACAGAAAAATTCTACGCCAAGGATACTTTTGGATCACTATGGAGACTAACTGCATACAGTTTGTATGAAGATGCCATGAATGCCAGATTCATGGAGACCTGAGTCATCTACCGCCAGTCGAATTGCAGAATTTTACAATGCCTTGGCCATTCTTCGCCTGGGGAATTAACATCATGGGTGAGATTCATCCTAACGCATCTAATGGACATCGGTACATACTGGTAGCCGTTGATTACTTCTCTAAATGGGTGGAAGCAGAATCCTACAGTAAACTAGGGGCAAGATAGGTTGCCAAGTTTATAGAGAAGAACATCATATGCCGATATGGGGTACCGCACCACCTGGTGTTCGATAATGGAGTACAGTTCCAGGCCCAAGTTGCAGACTTGCTGGAAAAATATTGGATTGAGCACCATCGATCCTCTCCTTACCGCCCTCAAGCTAATGGGGCAGTCGAAGTGGCTAACAAGACAATCAAGTGTATCCTGGCCAAAATGGTATACACCTACAGAGATTGGCATGAGCATCTACCATTTGCCTTATGGGGTTACAGAACCACTATAA
Source organism: Dalechampia spathulata (assembly GCA_948192965.1). Lineage (NCBI taxonomy): Eukaryota > Viridiplantae > Streptophyta > Magnoliopsida > Malpighiales > Euphorbiaceae > Dalechampia > Dalechampia spathulata. Next base: position 6,648 of record CANYBF013049098.1, on the reverse strand, counting down.
GGAGTCCTACGGGTGCTACCCCTACTCTCTAGTTTACAGGATAGAAGCCGTATTGCCAATTGAAGTAGAGATGAAATCACTTCGGGTCATTCTGGAATTGCAGCTGCCAGAAGCTGAGTGGAAAAGGGCCAGGTACAAGCAACTAGTCACTATTGATGAGAAACGGCTCAAGTCCCTCTATCATCTACAGCTTTACAAGAAGCGCATGGCCAACACATTCAACAAGAAGGTCAAACCTGTAGTCATACAAGAAGGCGATCTAGTCCTAAAACAGGTCAGACTGGCTATTCGCAATCCTCACAGAAAGTTCAAGCCCAACTGGGAAGGCCCATTTCTAGTTAAAAAGATCATTTCCAAAGGCGCTGTTTGCATCTTAGATTTGGAGGGTAACGAGTTCTCGGAACCTGTCAACCTTGACCGGCTGAAGAAGTATTTTATCTAGAACAGAGGGTAAAAGAAAAAGCAAAGGTAAAAATGAAAAGCCTGGTGAGCCGAAAACCTGTATAGGCAGCTCATGCAAAAATTAAGGCAAAAGAAAATTCACTTGATGAGTTGAAAATCCGCTCAGACAATTCATGCAAAAGTCAGAGCTCTTGAGAGGCAAAAGGAGAGTGTTAAAAATAATTGATCAAAAAATCTTGCACGAGGCTGGTCATTAACAGAGGTTGAGTCTGATGCACATCTGGAACTTCTGTGTTGGTTTTAACATTTTTGTGTAAGTGTTTTAATCTCATCAATACAAATGGGATGCATGTTCATAAACTTAGCCTTAAGTAATACTAGTTGCAAACACAAAGCATTATCATCCTTTATTATATATTATTGCTTAACAATATCTTGTAGTACAGGATTCAAGCTTGGCGCAGCACCCACAGCTTGTACTTATCATCAGTGGCAGGTCCAGCTCCGGGAATCTCCACCAGTGCTATCTGGCAGTGAGGCCAAGTCCTCTCCACATGCTCCACAAAGCGAGGCACTAACCTACCTCCCTCAAACTCCGTCAGCTGAGGAATGGTCTGTCGCTGGCCAAACTGACGATAGATCCTAGCGGGACTGTAGTGCGTGCAACACCTGAATCCTGGCAGTGAGATGCAATCTATGTAAGTCATTATAGTAACATGCTGTATCTGCCACCAGGGACAGCTCCACCTAACCTCGCTCTCAAGTTGAGTCCCCATCCATTCAATCTAGCCTTGGAATGACATCGTCCTTACCTCACGAAAGGCATAGCCTCTTCGCATGTGGCTATGGGGAAGATATCTCTGCTGGTTTCCTGCTGGCGGCGCTAAGATGCCAAACTTCTCCTGAAGCTAGATCAATAATAAAAGAAAATAAAAATAAAAATAAAGCTCACTGAGTTGAAAACCTTGCAAAAGGTTGCTCAGGCAAAAGTTAGAGCGACCCGCTGAGCTGAAAACCCAAAGGAGGCAGTTCAGGCAAAAATTAGGGTTTGAAAACAAAAGTAGAGGCTGAAAACCTTGCAAAAGGTGGTTCATGCAAAAGCTAGGGCAAAAATGTAATTTTCCAAGTCGAAAACCTATGAAGGCTGCTTGGAATTCTCACCTGTAGAAGGAACAGACTGCCACTGAAGTGCTCAGACTGTCCACGCTTTATTTTATCCAGACCAATGATTGTCTCTACCATAATCATAGGGAAAGGGGTCCGACCCTCCATAATCTAGTCTATTACAGGCCCGATCAGCAAATCTCTATAACCAGACGGATCGACAAATAGGAATTGTGCCAACAGTCCAAATCCAGCCACCCTCAGCCATGACGGCTCTTCTATAGATTTCTGACTGCATAGTCGGAAAAGGGCAATAAGATCTACAGAGTCATCTATAGTCAAAAGAGATCCCACCTCTAGTGGGCTCACGTCAAAAGCCCTGACCAGATATGAGAACGCGTCTCTAACATGCATCGGCACAGTCAGCATCGCCGTCATGCTACAAGTAACACCGAGGATGGTAGCAAACTCCTCGTACATCGGATATAACTCTACATGCCCAAACCAAAATACATGAACCTCTGGATCCCAAAACTGCACAGTAGCATGCAAAAAGGCATGATTAATTGAAATCTACTAAAAGGTTCTCAAATATTAGAGCCCGATCTCGCCCAATCGACTCCACTCATCATTTCCCCAACGGCGGGAAAGAATGCGAAAGGTGGACAGTGATTGCTGAGTCATTGTGTATCTTATTTCTGCAAAGAAAAATAGATGGGTTATATTTTTCCAATAAACCAAGACGCATGGTGTATTTATAAGCAGCAAATAGCATTGGATTCCATTGCCAAATCCAAAAACACATAGTACAAGCATTTGTCTGTCTTTACAATCTGTACACAACAGCCCTAATGTACTAGGCACACAATGCCAGTCTGTAATGCACTATCTTATTCTAGTACAGAAACTACAGATTTCTGATGACATGCATATGGAAGCTTGACGTTGCATCGCCCCTATGCATCATCCTACCCGAAGTGATCATCCTCAGGACTGGGACTGTCTATAACATCAATGTTGTAGCGATCCAGATGCACCGTTAGACGTGCGATCTCACGATCACTCTCCTCCATCATCCGAGCGAAATGATCACGCTCCTCTCACTCCGCTTGCTTGCTGGATTGCAAGCATAGACATATAGGCATATAGGTCATGCATTCATACATTTCCATGCAAAAATTACTTCATAACAGATACCTACCTAGACATCCAACATCTCAGACATATGATAGCGGCGCAACCCTATCAGCAGCCTTGAAGCATCCGCTACGACATCTCGAGGCACCTGCAGGACCAAAATGCATGTCAGATCATTGGAGTTAAAAATAAAAAAACCAAAAAAAAACCAAAAAACCAAGCCAAGTCGCCGAAAACTCATCTTCTCGGGAGGAGCTCGGGACCGATGGGAATCAATGGCAAAGGTTTCTGCAATTGGATCACCAAAACGGGCCCCAAAATAGCTATGACGGGTTGTGTGCTCGGTTAAAGTGTAGCTCGGGACAGATTCAGGATCCCGGGGGGTCGGTTGCACCCTATTTCTTGCCATTTTCACTAAAACGCTGAATTTTCGACTTGGGAGTTGAGAGAAAATCGTGTTTTGGAAGGGAATGAAGTGATTTCCAAATTGGAAGCCTCCATATATAAAAATTTTAAGGAATGTGTGCCACACATTATGGAATGTGCACTGCACATTGAAAATTTTGCTAATGTGCGCCTACCACTATGCATGCATGCTAATGTGCACCACCCCCCACTAAAATGCACATGAAGAATTAGGCCTATGGTAAAAATTTTAGAATTTTTTCAAGGTTGTTTACCCCACCAAATGCAAGTTTTCACGAGCCGCAGCGTGTGAAAAATCCAGAAATTCAGTCAGAATGCAGCAAACTGATACTCAAAAATTCAAGTATTTTTCCTGAACTATTTCAATACCAATTCCACTGATAAATTGTTTCTCTATGTCTAGCAAAGACAAGAAATTGATCCAACAGACGATCAAAAGTAGTCAAACCTTTGACTTCTAGTCAAACCATTGACCAAACAGTGTTGCGTTCCGACAGAGGGTCCCAAACGCAGATTTTGGAGACAGACAACAATTATTGGATGGCGCGAGAACAAGATCTGACGTTTGATCACCCAGACCCAGCAGAAGGTCACCTCAGGTTCCGATGTAGAACCGCCTGATCTAGCAGAGATCACAGAGTCAAGCCCTTGACTGCTAAATCATAACGCATAGGCATCTGAATGCTGACTTCAGATGAATTACTCGCAAGGAAGCCATCGGTCTCACAGTGACCATCGATTAGCCCTGATCGGAGTAGCCTAAACGCCGGGCCCCCAGTAATGAAGCTGCGGTACTTATACTGGTCAAAACCGTCGACCAGAAATGTCAGAAACCCAACAGAGGATCCTGGAAGCTGTTCCAGAGATATCTGACATTTATATGATGGCGCGAGAATAGACCCAGCAGACGGTCAACCAGGTCCCGCAGTTGACCACATGATCCAGCAGTGATCACAGAGCCAAGCCTTTGGCTCCTAAACCCTATCGCATAGGCATTTGGATGCTAGCTCAAAATGATTAACTCGCGGCGTTCCCATCAGTCCCATTAGGGACCATTGATCAGCTTTGATCACCTAGCTCGACCACCGGGCTCCCATTGGTAGAATTGGGATTATCAGATCAGCATTGGTCCTCTAGCCCGAGCACCGGGCTCCCAGTGACAGAATTGGGATCTAAGCCTCAACGCAAGCACCTCTTTGAGTATGGTACGCTTCCTACTCCTTGTGAAAAGTCACGTTATGATCAGATCGCATTTTGACGACTTACACACGTGTCGCATCAAAATGATTTTGATCAGGGGGCAAACTGTTGACCCTCACTTTTCACCATCATATAATTTTGGATCTTTGTTGATTCGGCTAAGGTTTAGCCCCTGGTATCGATCCCGATTATACACATAGACCTTTGTGTCTTCTTCTGTGCATACAGAACACCCTCCCTTGCTGTATACATAAGGCAAAATAGTTGTGATGCAAAGTATTGCATTTTTCGCCCTAGGCACTATTCACCATGAATAGTGCACAAGCGGGGTCCGTAACCCCTAATAACCCATTCCGTGTATTCTGTACTTACAGAATACCTCTTCCAGTTGCCTTACACGGGGCACAGTGCTTGGCATCGCAAATGCCACCTGCTGGGCCCACTACACTGTGGGGCCCACCTAAGACACTAGTAGGGCCCACAGCTTCTACTAGTCTATTCTGTGTATTTTGTACTTACAGAATGCATTTCACACCTACCCACGCGTGGTAGGATACACAGAATGCAAAATATTGTATTTTGAATCTAGATCACTATTCACTATGAATAGTATACAGGCGGGGCCCGCTTTCCCCAATTAGCCTATTTTATGTATTCTGTACTTACAGAGTACGTTTCGCTGCTGTCTTACGCAAGGCATACCCCGCGGCATTCTGAATGCCACATTTCTAGGCTCACCGCGTTGTGGGGCCTGCTAGACACTAGTGGGGCCCGCTTCCCACTATAGTCCCTTTTGATGTATTCTGTACGCACAGAATACATCCTACCTGCTGCCTTACTTGAGGTAAAGCGCTTGGCATGTTAATTGCCACTTTCCAGGCCCTTTTGCGTTGTGGGGCCCACAAGGGTACTATTCATTATGAATAGTACCTAGATGGGCCCACTGCCCAAATTCACCAATCTGTGTATTCTCGACGTACAGAACACATTTCCGCTGATACCTACATGAGAAACGATCTTCTGGCACGCCAAATGCCATTTGGGGCCGAAACTCTATCGCAAACCTTAAATTGGGCCCATTAGCCAAAACTCGGTGTTCGGGTATGAATTTGAGAAAACTTATAACTGCAAAGTTTCTCGAAATGTCGATTACACTTTGACTGACATATGGTATACATTCGGTTCGGCCTAAATTGGGTGGAGCGCATCGCGATGTGCGTAGCACATCGCACGATGCGCTACGCACATTGTATAGTAACTTCATAAAAAGACGTTTGGTCGGGAGCCTTCTCGGGACTGAATTCGGAAAAAATTTCTTCTACAAAGTTGTTCCTTACATCAAATAATGCTTGTAGGCTTCTGGACGCATCCCGAAAATGACCGCAGTGGGCCCCACGCAAAGGGTCAAAAGGCAATGTGCAACGCATATGGGCAATGTGCACGCGCATAAGGGCAATGTGTGGCGCACATTGCCTTCAAAAATTTTCAAATCCGGGTGAAAATTACAAAATTGCCACGCCTAAAAATTTCTCTATAAATATAAAGCTTGGGGTCTGTAAAATGGATCCCGAAAATTGCCAAAAGGCAAGCCAAAACTCTGCCAAAATACTCCCATAAATTAATTAGGCCCCTAATTAATTAAATCACTTGGATTTAGTGACAAATTTGGTTAGTTTAGGCTCCCTAAACATGGAATCAAGCAAGATCAAGGAAGAAAAGCCACCGGAATAAGGTAAAATTCCCATTTTCTTCAATTTTCTTCATTCTGTCACTATTCTGTGAGGGATGTGCTGCGCACATCACCTCATGTGCGCCACACACAAGCTATGTGTGGTGCACATGGGGTCATGTGCTACGCACATCACCCCAAAATTTTACAGAAAATGCCATTTTTCTCCCGTTTTTCATCCGATCTGGCCATTTTAGGGTCATTCAAGGCCTTTTCATGCCTTGGGTGCCCTAGATCTGCCTTAAAACTTGCTGGATCTAAAATAATTTTAACTTTAAAATTTTTTTTCACGATTGGGATGCAAATCCAAGAGCAAAAACTGGTTTTGGGTCCGATTTACCTAGATCGGGGCCAGATCTAAGGTTTCTGTTGAAAAATTTTTAATTTTTCTTCGGTTTTCTTTCCCATATGCCCCACATATTGCCCTTGTGTGCCACACACAGTCAATGTGTGGTGCATATTGGCTTCGGTTTTCACAGAAAAACCCAGTTTTCACCCGAACCGCTTCAGTTTTAAATTTTCCAGTGACTCCAGTAGCTAGATCGTGCACTTGGGGTTCTGGATCTATCATAAATCATCCAGATCTACTTGATTTTAGCCTTAAAATTAATTATTTCAATTAATTGCTTAATTAATTGTTTGGTTTGATG
>CANYBF013046461.1:0-11189 GCA_948192965.1 Dalechampia spathulata | reverse complement strand
TTTTATTAAAACCAGATAAAGTGAATATGATAATGCAGAATACGAATAAAATCGAAATGCCGAACCCAGTCTCTGAAGAAATTCGGGCTGCTTTCCCTCAGCAGGAAGGCTCGGGTTTACATTTTCCTGGTTTGTTTAGTTTCTCAATTAAGTTGATTAAATAAGCCAGGTGGCGACTCCATTTTCTCGACGCGATCTGTCTAGTTCCTGTAGTAACTCATGGATCTATACTTTCGAGAGCAAGCACCACGGCATTTCACGCCGAACAGCGTGCAGCGCTCCCACGTCGGGGATGCGCTACTCTCACAGCGCCCCATGCCCAATAAGCATCATTTTATGTACCAAGGTATTATGTAATGTGGCACATATCCTGTTTGGTCCCGAGAAGGCTCCCGACCAAACGTCTTCTAAATGTTAAATGCGTAGCATATGGTGCTATATGCGTCGCATATAGCATTTTGACCCTATGTGCGCCGCCTCACACGAGCAAAACGGGATGCACATCGCTTGTCAAATAAGTGTCATTTAACATATTAGGACATTGTACAATGAAAAATACTCCGAATTTGGTCTTGGGAAGGCTCCCGACCAAACGTCTTTTCTTTTCAAATAGTGCATGCATGGCACTATTCACCCTATGTGTATTCACCTCGTATGGGCGAAATGTAACCCATGTGACATGTCAAATATGTATTATTTGACATTCTAAGATGTGGTACGATGTGGCACGCATCCCGTTTGGTCCCAAAAGTGGGCCCCACCAAACGTCTTCTTTAAGCCATATGCGTAGCGCATAGTGCTATGTGCTACGCATATAGCATTTTCGCCCTATGTGTGCCAGCTTGCACGGGCAAAACCATATGCATGCCATATGTCAACTGAGATGCAAACGACATTCCAAGTCACTTTCCAGTTATCAGGTTTGCCAAATTCAGCCCCGAACGATGAGTTCCACTAACGGGCCTATTTCGGGCCCATAATGCTATGTGGCCAAAATGTGGCATTTAGCATGCCAAGTGTTGTGCCTCGTGTGGGCATCAATGAAATGTGCTCTGTATGCACAGAACACTTGAAATGGACCAAAATGGGCAGTGGGCCCCACTAGTGCCTTCGGTGGACCCCACAGTGCGATGTGCCTAGAATGTGGCATTTTGCATGCTAAGTATTCTGCCTCATGTAGGCATGAATGGAATGTGTTCTGTGTGCACAGAACACTCAAAATGGGCCATCATATATGGTGGGCCCCACCAATGCCCTAACTAAGGCCCATAATGATATGTGCCCAAAATGTGGCATTTGGCATGCCATGCGTTCTGCCTTCCGTAGGCAAAATATGATGTACTTTGTATGCACAGAATACTCAAAAAAAACTGATAAAGGTGGTGGGCCCCACCTATGTACTATTTCAGTTAATTAATGCTAAGTGCCCAATATTTTGCATTTTGTATGCTCTGCTTTGCATAGGCAAGAATAAAGTGTGTTATGTATGCACATAACACCTAGAATAAGTCTAATGAGGGTGGTGGGTCCCACCAGTGCCATGGTGGGCCCCGTCAACTGTAATGCGCTCTGAATGTCCAAAACACCCAGGGGAAGCCACAGAGGCATATATGCATAATTGGGGATGGTAATGGGGACTAATACTGAGCCGAACTGATAGAAACCCAAAATTGCAAGTAGGTGAAAAGTTAGGGTCAACACCTTCAAATAAGATAACATGGGTTTCTTGTTATACCACATTTGATATGGTGTAACCTCAACCAACTTAGATGGAACTCTGTTCAAAATATGAATAGCAGTCTCCAGTGCATAACCCCAAAATGATTTGGGTAATTCTGTAAGGCTCATCATAGATTGAACCATATCTAATAAAGTTCAATTCCTCCTTTCAGATACACCGTTATATTGAGGTGTATAAGGAGGTGTCCATTGAGATAAAATCCCATAATCTCTGAGATGTTCAAGAAACTCTTGGCTTAGGTATTCACCACATTGATCAGAATGAAGTGTTTTGATAGTCTTGCTAAGTTATTTCTCTACTTCATTTCAAAATTCTTTGAACTTCTCAAAAGCTTTAGATTTGTGCTTCATTAAGTATAAACATCCATATGTAGAATAGTCATCTATGACTGTAATGAAGTAGTTGTATCCACCTCTAGCATGTATGGACATAGGACCAAATACATTTGAACGTATGAGTTCTAGTACCTCTTTAGCTCTTTCACCTTTTCCTTTAAAAGATGATTTTATCATCTTACTTAATAAACAAGATTCACATGCTTCAAAAGATTTAAAGTCAAATTAACCCAAGTTGCCTAGTTTGTGTAACTTAAACATGCACGTGCTATTTATATTCCCTAGATGATAGTGCCATAGAAAAAGTGGATTAAGAGTATCAACTTTAATTCTCTTAGTTTGAACATTGCAAATGAGGTCTGTATTATTCAATATATAAATTCCATTTTCAACATTTGCATAATAGGAAAACATACCATCTTTAAACATTAAACAACCATTGTCATTTGTGGAAAAATTGAATCCTTGTTCAACAAGATAAGATACTGAAATAAGGTTCTTATTCAAACTTGGAACAAAACATTAATTATTGAGTTCTAGTTTTAAACCAGAAGCTAAGTGCAAAATATAGGTTCCTACTTCTAATGCAGCAACTCATGCTCCATTAGCAACCTTGATATCTACATCGTTCCTACTTAGCCTCCTCTTGCTGACCAGCCCCTACAAATCATAACAAATGCGAGATGTACAGCTAGTATCTAATACCCAACTCTTGTTACTAGAAACAGCATTAGAGTTAACCTCAATTATAAAAATACCTTAAGAAGAAGCTTGATTCTTCTTGACCAGCTCCAGGTACTCCTTGTAGTTTCTCTTCCAATGCTCATCCTTATTACAATGGAAGAAAATACCCTTGGGGGGTTTCTCAGCAGCTTTCTTACCCATACCTTCTTTGGTCTTTAGGGCTAGCTTCTTACCCTTCTTCTTAGTAGTGCCTTTCTTCTTGGCAGGCCTAGAAGAATTAACTACCAGTGCTACTTTAGCACTCTTCTTATTGGCATCTTGAGCATATTTCAATAAATTGATAAGCTCAAAAATGTTAGTCTCTCTCTTATTCATTTGATAGTCAAGCATAAACTGTATGTAACTATCAGGTAGTGATTATAGAATAAGGTCAATTACAAGCTCTTGTTTCAGTCTAAAACCAAGACCCTCCAGCCTCTGTATGTAGCCATGCATCTTAATGCCATGAAGGACTGTTGATGACCTCTCTACCTTCTTGCACCTAAAGAGTGCCTTTGAGAGCTTAAATCTCTCAGTCCTTGCTTTTTCTTCAAAAAGCATTTTGAGATAAGTAGCCATGGTATGAGAGTTCATAGTCTCATACTACTTTTGGAGGTCATTCTCCATAGCTCCTAGCATAATGTTGCTACCCATCTCATCCTCTTGCTTAAACTTATTAAAAGCATCTCTGACTTCTTTAGAATAGTTTGCTATAGGCATGTGCGGATAAGCCCAATCCAGTACATGAGCTATCTATTCACCTTTCAAAATTATTTTGATTTGGTGAATCCAGTCTATGTAGTTGGATCCATTTAATTTATGTTCGAGAATTCCATGGAGATCAACTTTTCTTAACATTTTAGAAAAATATGGAGAAAAAGAAGAAATAGTGTGTCATTAAAAACATCATGTTTTTTAAAAACATAATAAGGTCTTTTATTAGTTTTTATCTCCCACTATTTTATTGTGAACTAATAGCCCTCAACTACTAATCCAAAAAGGTCGCACGTTGCCTTCCTTAGTGGGTCAATATCCAATGATCATTTAGCCCAATCTTGAGTATGCTCAACAAACTAGAATTTAATGTCAATAGGTAGACATCTCTCATGTCAATCATATCTCTATATGACTACTAAATCATTAGGTTATCAACTTCTCTTGATACTTATGTTATCTTAATAACACAATTCCCTAAACCAGTCTATAAAATATTTTACCTTGGATATGCCCAACAAATAAAACATTTTATTTAAATCTGATCCATTTTTTAAAACTTGGATATACCCCATGTTAAACAGGCTTGAGTATGCCCAACAACCTGAATGACAAGAAGCTCTCTACCCTTATCTTAGAAGATGGAAGGCCTTAGATTTATATTCCTTCCAGGGATTTATTTTCTTTTATGTCATTAAAAACATTTAAAGCTGGTATGTGCAATTTGTGCATCATGCATGGTCCTAGTTCATGCATGCTATGGCATGCTCATGCAACTTATACATACATCATTATATCAATTTATAATATGATGATTATGGACTTCTAAGTCTAAGGTCAAACCTAGGTTATGTATGATTTTACAAACCCCGAAATTTGAAATAATACTATTCTATTACAAATTTTACCTTGGAGTTTCAATTTTTGTCACACCTTTGTTCCTTTGCTCCTTTGACCTCCTTTTGTATCTTTTACACCCTATGTAATCTAATTACAAATTTCAATAGTAGAATCCCAAGTTACATTTGGGGGGAGTAGATGAGAAGAGAAGTACAATAAGATTTTAAGGAAAGGCGGGACTAGCAGGCCCTATTCACTAAAATTTATAAAATGATGCATGGGCTCGATCACATTAGGCTAAGCCATAATCACCATCATGCCAATCATCCATCCATACATTAAAAATGAATAATCTTCCCATAATTTTATTTTGATTTTTCAATTTTAAAATTCAAACAAATTTTGCCTTTTAAAATAGTTATTGGGCTTGCATTTGAAAAATATGGTTTAGATGTTTTGAATTCTATTTGAATAAATTATTTATTAAATTAAATAATCATCTAAAGTAATATATTAATTATTTAATCACACTTTAAATATTAATATATCACTTAGAAAACAAAACAGAAGTCAAAAACAATAAGAATCTTTATCATGCTCAAATTGCTCCTTTTAAGAGTTTTAATTCAAATAAAATACTTATTAATCTTAAAAATTGATAAAATTTCATATTTAAAGCCTTTAATATGTCTAAAACATTAAAATACATGAATTAATGAAAAAAATGAGCAATTAATGTTGAAAATACTGAATATACTAAAATTGGATTTCATATGAGCATATAAACATGATTTCCACAAAATCACATCCAAATCAAATCAAAATTCATTCAAAATGCTCCATCATCAATTTAAAATAATAACTAATTGATTCATTACATGTACAACAATTAAACATGCAATAATCAAGTAAGAACATTAAGAATAACACACAAATCCATTCAAGTCTTCAATAGAAGCATGAGCAACATATGAATTTTTATCTCATAAAATTTCCACATATGTATTCAATTTTGTTTTAATAAAAACCAAATTAATTCAATGAAAAATAAGTGATTAAAATTTCAAATCCAAATTCAAGCATTAACCCCTTTAAAATTGAAAATGCCACAAACCATAATAAGTGAAAAACCGAAATCTTATCTGTTTTATGCATAGATTGCAAACCAAATTGCTCTGATACCACTGTTGGTTTATGAAAACATGTTTGGTAGCAATTCTATACATAGAAAACATTAAACACAAAGAAGATTATGAAGAAGAGATTGAAAACTTACTTATAAGTCGATCTCCTTCTTTCTTTATCCTTCTGAAAAGTTGCAACAAACATTTCAATCCCTAAGGATAGAGGATCTCCAAACTATCCATACAAGTAAAGAGAATGATTAGTAATCCAATTACTAGTTTTATTTAGAGACTAGTAAAATAAAACATAAAAGAGAATGGATGGAGAATAATAATTGAATTTGGTTTTCTTCTTGATGTTTAATCAAATATGCTTCTATATCTTTATTTGTTTTCACCAAAACATAATCATATAACTCTAATTAGGTTTAGGTTATAACAAGTCAAGTCATGTGCATGTGACTTGCATGTGATTGACTTAAATCCCCTTCAAGAAGCACATGACAATCATGTGCACTTCTATTTAATTCATCATACATGAATAAGTTATGTGACAATCACATTTTGACCATTAAGTCAATTAACTCCGTCAAAAACCCGTATATACCATGCATGTAGAACATATCATCTTAAATCACTTGTATCTTGAGTTCCACTCATCAAATTTCAGTTATCTTGGTACCAAATTGAACCTATTTTCTTGCTATTTCTAATGAACATGAAAAATCTAGGTTATCTCATAACCATAAAACATTATTTCATCAATATCCACTCATGATTATCATTCTCTTACTTTTAATGTGCGACCTTTTGGATTCTTGACATGTTGGCAATATATGAACATATTATTAAACTTCATTTAATAACATTATATGTAAATCATGAGTGGTGTCTAGTCATACATCATGACTACCAAAATGTGAAGAGGTCATTAGTTTGACTACAACCCTTCCATATCATATTCCATGTAATAAACTCCTTTCACCATCCACTATCTCATTCAGGTTTGAGTATGGATTAATGTCAACTCAATGCATAATCAAGTGTGTTAGATCATACCCTAAATTTGATGTTTCATGTACCATAATCTTTATTCCCAAAATGCCCTTATGAAACTCATTCATCAATAGGCATCATACTCTGGCTAGAGATTCTTGAATAAAGAATATTACATGAGTCATTGAGATAAAACCCCTACATTTAATCTAGGGTGGTGATTCCTTTATTTATAAATAAATACCTTCAACTACTTCACACTATATCCAACCTCCAAGTTATGAACACCTCCTATGGAGGAATAAAACATAGGAGTCAAAACATAGTGATCTATAATTAAGATAACCTTGTTATCTCAAGTCTTAAGGATACTTGCTCTACTGATATGAGTGAGCTATGTTTCACAGACATAGATCAATTATCCATATGAAATATCACTAGCAAGGCCTCCAATGAGTCAGTCCTTTACTACTCATCCACATGTTCACTTCAGACAACTCTTGTCATGATGAGAGTCATTCCAAAAGGTAGTATAACATGTGTTAATCTTAATGCATTAATAACTTCCATTCTTATTAATACATTGATCAAGGAAAATTTAGATATTGAACATTTGCATAAAATAAGAATCTCATTTCATAAACTCTTTATGAATTCCTTTGTACTATTCCAATATCTTGGAATTCATCATTTAGTTAATTACCTTTTAAGTACACTAAATAATGAATAATGCCTTTGTTGATAAATGGTTCAATATCAAATTATAATGAAACATGATGCTCTTAAGCATACACTAACATAAACCACACATGATTGAAGCCAATCATCAAAAATAAAGCCTAAACCATAAACCCATAATGAAAAATCAAGTGAAGAAGGAGAAGAGAATAGGCTTTCAACTTACCAAAATAGATTGAGCTTCTGTAATCTTGATTCCAAATATGGTTAGGGACTTAAGTAGGGTTAATTAGTCTCTATTCCTAAGTTAATTGCTTAATTAAATGCTTAATTAAGTGAGAATTAAATTTGGCACAGTTTGGGTAAGTTTCATTAATTTTTGAACCTTTTTCCATACATATAAGGTTTATAGGTGTGAGTGATAAGATTAAGAAAATCACATTAGCAATGTGGGATTCTAGAAATTTCTAACTTATGTGCACAGCATATAGCCTAGAAAAAGGCTATATGCATAGTATGTAGCAACAGATGCCCAGTATGATGCAATTTTAGCCTATGTGCATCACCCAATATAGGAACATTGGGATGTGCACCATAAGTCAAATAAGCATCATTTAGGGCCCTAAGGCATGGTGTCATATTGGGCATATTAGATTTGATAAGGAAAAGGCTGACCACCATGTGTATATTTTTAGGACATGTGCAGCATATAGCACTATATGATGCGCATATCATAAAATGCATGTTATGTGCTCCACCTTCCATAAGTGAAATGTAGTATGCTCTACATGTCCAAAACCCGCAAGAGAGGCTTAAAGGCATGTATGTAAATTGGGATCAACATTAAGGACTTGTACCAAGTTGAATTGATAAAAACCCAAAACTGTAATGCATGAGTGAATAATCAGGGTCAACAACATGATCAAGCATGTTAGATCATGCCCTAAACTTGATGTTTCATGTACATAACCTTTATTCCCAAAATGCCCTTATGAACTTATTCACTTCAAAGCATTCCACTCTAGCTAGAGATTTTAGAATCAAAAATTCCTACATGCATCATTAAGATAAACCCCTACATTTAATCCAAGGTGGTGAATCCTTTATTGATATATAAATATCTTCAACTACTTCATACTATACCCAACCTCCCAACTATGAACGCCTTATATGGAGAAATAATGCATAAGAGTCAAAGTATAATAATCCATAGTTAAGATAACCTTGATATCTCAAGTCTAAGTATACTTATGTTATTGATATAAGTAAGATATGTATTTCATAGACACAGATTAATAATCCATATGAAATCTCACTGATAAGGCCTCTAATGAACCAATAGTATACTATTCATTTACATGTATACTTTAGACAACTCATGTCATTGTGAATAAGAATTACCCCTTAATAAAAGTATAACATGTGTTGATCTATCTGCATTAATAATGTCCAATCTTATTAATATTATGATCAAGGTAATGTAGATATTAAATATTTTCATGCAATAAGAATCTCATATCATAAACTCTTTATGAATTTCCCTTGTACTATTCTAATACCTTGGACTTCATTATTTAGTTTAATACTCAAAGTACATAAGTATATAAAATATTGTACTTAAATAATGAATAATGCCTTTTATTGATTAAATATTCAATCACATAAAATATGATGCTCTAGAGCATACACTAATGGATATATGATGTATTGATGTAATTTGAGCTGCTATTATTTATAGTTATACCATCATTATATAAATGCATATACATTTAAACCTCACATCATAAATCATTAGCATGATATTTTAAAGGAATAAGGGAGGCAAAGTTATTTATATATGTATATATGTGTGTGTGTGTATATATATATATATATATATATAATATGTAAAAGGTGATATAAGGGAGGTGCTAGTATATTTATGAAAGAAATGATATAGAGATAGAGAATACAAAGTTACTGGGAAAAAATCATTGAAAATATGTCTAGTACAGATTGTGCACAATCAGAGATAGAGATTGTTATGATCACAAAAAATTGACAAACTCACAAAGAAATGATGAAATAATAGAGAACATAGGAATGCCACATATTTTACATTCATAATCACATAGCATAACATTCTACAAGAAATGAGAAATGCAACTTATTATTATTTTAATAATGGAATATTGATGGATAACTTCATTATTCTATATATTTCTTATGATTAATTGTTATATGTTTCCTTAACTGGTTTATCTATTATTCATACTATATTACAACAGAATACTTGAATTTCAATTATAGCATAATTATTAGACACCATTGAGTTTTATACTCAGTGTTTGTCATTTGATGAGCACATGTCAAAGTAGTCCAAAGAGGCATCCGGATCAATAAAGCACTAGGGTAATCAAAATTTCTTCAGGAGGATATCCCTTTTAAATAGAAGGACAGATGTTAGAAGAGCTTTGAGCGGTTAAAGGAATATTTAACTTAAGCTCCAATGTTAACCTTGCCTACTATAGGTAAAGAATATGTGATATATAGTGATGCTTCTTTGAATGGGTTAGGTTGTGTACTGATGCAAGATTGAAAGGTGATAGCATACACCTCCAAACAGTTGAAAACATATGAGAGAAATTATCCAACATATGATCTAGCATTAGCAGTTATACTATTTGCATTGAAGATCTGGTGACATTATTTATATAGAGAGAAATACTACATATATACAGATCATAAAAGTTTGAAATATTTAGGCATACAGAAAAAACTGAATCTAAGACAAAGGCACTGGATAGAACTAATCAAAGACAATAATTATTTGATTGACTATCATCAAGGGAAAGCTAATTTGGTAGCAAACACACTTAACAGGAAAACATTTGCTAGTTTACAAGCGACCTCATTAATGCTAGTTTGGGAGATGTAACAATTGAATGCTTTGTTTAAGTTTTAGTCATATGGTGGTATAATTACACAATTATAGGTGAAGCCAACATTGATTGATTAGATAAAAGAAGCAGCAATGAATGATGAAGAGTATCAAAAAACAAACGTAAAAGATACAGATAGATGAATAGATAACAGAAGTGGTAGGATAATCCGAGTCACATATGATCCTCAAGATATATTTTGTTAATATAATATATTCTTAGCAAAAATTTTTGTTAGCGCAACTATCATTGTATAAATATAGGCAGTAAAATATTTTATGTTTGTAAATATAGCAAAAATACTATAAATATCTAATGTGTGGCGTATGTACATGTTATAAATAATGTTTATATATAAAAGGCTATTAGATGGCATGTTATATTCACTGTGTGAATGATTTATACAAATAGGTGATGCTGAAGCCATAGGTTGTAAAACCAATAACAACGAAAATAGGTCGAATATATCCCATCGATATAAAAGAAGAATTTTATAGATCATTTGTAGAGTGATTAGTTAATTCTTAAATATATGATTTTTATTAACCACACTACAAGAGCATGTTTCACCAATCAAGTGTGATATAAATCTTGAAAACTAATGTAGACATGCAACTTTCCATTCTTTTTAATAGCAGGCACAATATTAGAAAGTCATCTTATACAGCTAGTGGACTGTACAAACTTCATTTTGAGCAATTTCTCAATGCTTAATGAGATCTTAATCCTTGATTTCCATTTATGATTAGGGTTTAAATGAGCTTAAATTATCACCAATTACATAATTAAGAGCTTAATTAAGTATGATTACTTTAGTCTTAATTTTGGCAAAGTTTTTGCCTTAAAATTAATTCTGAAAGCCTCTCAAATCTTAGTACCTAAAGGGTATTTATAAGACTCATTGAGTAATGAGCCAAAATGAATAAGTAATATGAAAAAAAGTGAATTTTGGAACTTCATGTGTCACATGAAGTACTTGTTGGTTTGTGTAGTCAATTAAGCAGCGGAAGAAATTTAAAATTTTTATTTTAAAACAACAAACCAAAAGATGATCTTTGCATCAAAACACAGAGAAAACAGTTTAGAGATTTGAAGCAACAGTTTGATAGTAACTCTT
>CANYBF013045578.1:0-14400 GCA_948192965.1 Dalechampia spathulata | reverse complement strand
CTTAGGTCAATCAACAACTCAAATCAAATCAAAACTCTTAAGTTTTTAGGTTTTTCACTAAAACAAATTGAATTCTAGTTAGTTTTAATCCAATTCCTATCAATTCTAATCAAATTTAAGCTAAAAACAATGAATCAAATTCACGTTCTTTTATGAATTTGAGAGAAAATGGAAATTCAAAACCCTAAGCAAATGACTCATCCCGCCAAAATAACAGAAATTCAAATTATAACAGAATTGGGAACTTACTCGATCGGGTATGTCAAGGAGGTGATTCGGGTAAACAACATACCCGATCGGGTATGTGGCATACCTGAATCGGCCTCCTAGCTTACCTGAATGGGTAAGAGGCCACAATGGCAAAAATGCCCAAAAGCAAACCTTAAACCTAACTCTGAACTGCACCAAGGTGAACCGGGAATGCCCGTAAGGGCAAGACAGTGATGGAATAGACCCAGTTTGCCCTAATCAGTCCGAGACTCAAAATTTAGGGTGCGACACCGGTGAAAAGGAATCAAGGAATTAGGGGGTTTTAGGAGGGATTAATTATTACAAGCCAATAATAAATCCTATCCTATTACATAAATGTCCTAGTATACAAATTTTGGGACGTTAAGTAACGTCCCCTCCTCCTTGGGCACTATTCCTCCTCGAGTTGCATGATCCAAAAATGCACGATGGATAATCTTGTAAAAATAAACAAATAAATTCATTAGTAGCAAATGAATTTAGGATTTATTTGACTAGTCCAATTCTATTTAAAAGCATGAACCAAGAGTCAAAATTCAGCAATTATTTGGCAATAATTGTGTGAATTAACACGAGCCAGATCGTGAAAATTAATTTTTATAAAAATAATTTTAGGCAAAATTATTTTTATTTGATCATGGAAAATTAAATGGGAGGGCTAACATCACATAAAAATTATTGGAGATAGCCATTCAACCAATTTAATTCCAATCCTTTCAAAAACCACATTTATACGAGTAAAAATGGCTTTTTATTGTAAAAACTAATTTTGAGGTCAAAATTAATTAAATGTAATTATTTTATGATAGATCCAGAATACTTGAGCCACTGTAAAGCATCAAATACCATTGGAAAAATCAAAATACGTCAAAAATATGGTTTGAAATATGATTTTTCTGGAAAAATGTGAAGTATCTGCACCGCGTATAGGTCTATGTGCGCCACACATAGGCTATGTGTGGTGCACATAGTTGGTTGATCTGTAAGAAAATTAAATCCGTCAGTACAGAAACAATCTACAGACAAAAACATGCAACTTTAATGAAGGCAGTACCTCATTTTGAGCTCGGATCGGCCTCTGATTTTCATATCAAACATTTAATTAGGCAATTAAATGAAATAATTAATTTTAAGGCTAAAATCAATTAGATCTGAGTAATATTTGATAGATCCAGAACCCCAAGTGCATGGAAAAGCTACTAGAGTTACTGGAAAAATCAAATCCGAAGCGGATCAGGTGAAAAATGGCTTTTTCTATGATATCCAAGATCTATGTGCACCACACATAGGCTATGTGTGGCACACATAGATGGATATGTGGCACACATAATTTTGAAAATTAAAGAAAAATAAAGGATTTTTAAGCAAAAACCCTAGATCCGACCCCGATCTAGGCATATTGGAGCTAAAAACTGAGTTTTGCTTCATGGATTTGCATCCAACTCAAGAAAAATAATTTTAAAATTAAAATTATTTAAGATCCAGCAAGTTTATGGCAGATCCAGGACACCCAAGGCATGGGGAGGCCTTGAATACCACTGTAGTGGCCAGATTGGGTGAAAAACCGATGAAAAATGGGAGAAAAATGACGTTTTCTTTGAAATTTAGGGCCTATATGTGCAGCATATAGGCCCATGTATGCCACACATGAGCTGCATATGGCGCACATAGGTGTATATGCGCAGCATATACCTCAAAAAATTAGGCAGAATGGAAAAGAAACGAAGAAAAATTGAAGAAATTACCTTGTAGCAGAGGCTTTCCTTCTTAATCTTCACTCCAAACGTGCTTAGGGAGCCTAATTAGAGCTAATTTATCTCTAAATCCCTAGGATTTAATTAATTAACTGTTTAATTAAATTTGGAAGAATTTTGGCTTGCCTTAAGGCGATTTTCGGACCCCTAAACTAAACCCCAAGCTTTATATTTATAGAGCCAGATTGGGGTGTGACAAAATTGTAATTTTTAGCCCAAATTTGAAAAATTCAAAGGCTATGTTCATCACACATAAGGCTATATGCGTAGCACATAGCCTATATGCTGCGCATATAGTGCTATATGCGCAGCATATAGCCTTTTGACCTGTTGCGTGGAGCCCACTGTGGCCATATCCAGATGTGTGCCCCATGCTCTATAAGCGTTATTTTATGTACCAGGGCATTGTGTAATGTAGCACACATCTGATTTGGTCCCGAGAAGGCTCTCGACCAAGCGTCTTCACTATGCTACATGCGTAGCATATAGTACTATATGCTATGCATATAATGTTTTTGAACTATGTGCTCCACCGCGTACGAGTAAAACGAGACGCATGCCATATGTCAACGAAGATGCAAACGACATTCTAAGTTACTTTGTAGTTTTGAGTTTTGCCAAATTTGACCTCGAGTGACGAGTTCCACTAATGGGCCCATAATGCTATTATAGCCAAAATGTGGCATTTAGAGTGCCAAGAGTTGTGCCTCATGTAGGCATCAGTGAAATTGTGTTCTGTGTGCACAGAACACTCAAAATGGGCTAAGATGGGTAGTGGGTCCCACCAGTGCCTTCGGTGGGGCCCATAATGCAGTGGGCCTGGATTATGGCATTTGGTATGCCAATCGTTGTGCCTCGTGAAATGCATTCTATGTGCACAGAACATGCAGAATGGGCTAATAGAAGTAGTGGGTCCCACCAGTATCTTCGATGGGCCCCACAGCATAGCGGGCTCTAGATGTGGCATTTAGAATGCCAAGGTCTTTGTCTTGCATAGGCAACATGTTATGTACTATGTATGCATAAAATATTCTAAAGAACAGATAAAAGTGGCGGGCCCCACCTATGTACTATTTTGAGTGAATAGTGCCAAGTGGCCAAAATGTAACATTTTGCATTTTGTGTGCTCTACCTCACGTAGGTAGGAATAAAGTGTGTTCTGTATGCACAGAACACTCAGAATAGGCTAATGAGGGTGGCAGGCCCCACCAGACGTTGTGATAGGCCCCACCAACTACGATGTACTCTGTACACCAAAATACTTAAGGGAAGCCACAGAGGCATATGTGCATAATTGGGGTCGATATTGGGGACTAATACCAAGCCGAATCAATAGAAACCTGAAATGCTACGAGGATGAAAAGTCAGGGTCAACATATATATAGGAGAAAACTCAATTTTAGAATCTGAGCTAGAGTCAGATTTAAAACAGGGTATGGATAGAACTGTTTCTAGTGAAGCATGTTCTTCTTCAGAGAAGAGAGATTCAAGGTCAGGGTCTGAAGCATACTCAGGGCATTTTACTTTGATTTATTAGAGAAGAGCAATAGTGCATTCTGGTTGTTGAGGGCATTGTTTTGCATAATGGCCTTTCTTACCATAGATATAACATCTGTCAGTCTTTTATCTATGCTTGGACTTCTTTTGAAACTATCTTACCTTCTTAAAAAATCATCGCCTGTGTTTGCAATGAGTCAGATTCTTCATGAAATGCTTCCTTTTATGAGGCTTGCAGGTGCATTGTTTGTCTTTGCATTTCATTTATAAATAAGATTTATCACAAGCCTTTTGGAGAAGGAGATCACCTCAAGTGACTTTCTTAAACAACTTTTCTTGGTCACATTTTATCGATGGTAGTGAGAGTAAATTGCCATATTTCCCCAAGGGTGATTTGAGAAATGTCCTGTCGACAGTCAAGGATCATTCGCTAGATTTCAGACTGTAATTCCTCTGAGAGAGAGGAGATGAAAGTATACTTCAAGTTATCATCATTAACACCATGAATTTGATAATACAGTTGGGACATCTTTTCATAGTGTTTTTCCAAATCTTGAGGCTTTAAAGAGTAACATCAGGGATCAAAGAACTCTCATTTTTTCTGCTTGAAGATATGATCATAGTTTCCCAAGAACTATAGGTGAATTGTATTGAGATCTTGCCGAATAGTTTCTACAGTGATAAACTGAGTTTGCACATAAGGAGATAGGCTAATAAACCATTCACACAAAGATCCAGTGAATCTGGAGGTGAATTTAGCTAGAATAGTGCAAAGAGTTATCCTAGGGTTTGTCATCTGGAGATCAAGCCATGCATTAAACTCTAAAAGCTTGTTGCGCCATTAGTGAGGTGGAACATCATCAAAATTAAACCAAGGACCTAAAATAGGCTTAGGATGTTCAAGAAGATAAATAGGTGTAACAGGTGGTTCATCATCTACTTCATCGATCGTTGGTGGAGGATCAGGACTCGTAGAAGTTTGCATGAACATGGGAGGAAGGTTCATCTTTTCTAAAGAAGTAGACATAGATTCATCTGACATGGTTGCTTCTGTAGAATAATCAGAGGTGTTAAGAGACTGAACCATGAATTCTGAAGTACAAGGTGCTTTATCTTTAGAAGAGGATAATGATGGAATAGGATAAGAGGAGGATGGTGTAGAAGTAGGGGTAGAGGGAATGGAAGGAGGAATAGAAGAGGAGATTGAAGAGATTGGAATGGTTTTCTTCTTAGGTGGCTATCTCTTTATAAGGTTAGATACCATAGAGAACTGGTAGATTGGAGTATGGGAAGTAGATAAAGGTAATGAGGGTATCATGTATGGGAATGGAGTGGGGGGAGAAGGAGAGTGAAGATCTCTCTCTATCTCTTTGAGCTATGCTTAGAGCTTTTGAATCTCTCATTCTTTTTCAAAAAAGAGAGGGGACATGGGATTAGTGGCCAATAAAGTTCTCAGGTCAGTATCAAGCTGGTTAATTTGAGAGACTAACATAGCATGAATTTGTTGAACCTTCTTTTGGAAAGAAGACAACTGTGATTGTATATGGTCTGTCTTTATTAAAACTTTGTCAAGCTTTCCATCAATTCTTTTGAGATAGTGGTTTTGAACAATACATTATATGTCTGCCAATTAAGCACTTCTTCTGAAGGAGAAAGTGGGGCTAGATTCCCTGAAGATAAGATCGTATTGGATTTAGCAAAAGGAGTGGTCGACACCTTTGTTTATGGGTCTTGAGTGGATTTCAAAGGTGGAAATTCATTAGGAGAAAGCATACAGCATGCTTGAGCCTGTGGGATCTACTTAGCAGAAAAGCTTTCCACATCATATGAACAAAATACTAGTGGTGGAAGATACTATAATAGTCCTGTTTCCTTGAGCACTTCAAAGCATCTTTGCAAATATTCATCATTAGTTATGGGATTGAATTTTGGAAGACCAATCCAAGGACTAGAATCATGATCATCATCATGATCAGATGACGGTGAGGACGAGGTTTTACAAGAAACAACAGATTTTTTGAAAGGAGTTTGGATTTCAATAATAGTAACCTGAGCTATATGGATCCACTCATCTTCATCTTACCAATACGTGCAATCAGGGTTGCACATGTAAGGATCAATATCCTATAAAAAGTGACCATTATCTTTAGCATAATAAATTTCTCAGCTTGTAGAATCAAAGTCATAGATAGGGGCTTTCAAATAATGGTTTTTAATAGGCTAGATCATGGAGACTAAGTGCTGGGCTGGATTTCCTAGAAGGAAAATAGTTTTAACGGTCCCATCATTCTGTTGAATAAACATAGTGTCTTGTTTCTGAACAGGCTTGGTTGATGATGCAGCTTTTCATAGTTAGTAATCCAAGAAGAAGGAATCAGCTTTTCAAGATCTTCTCGAGGTATTTGTCTAAGGGCTTGAACAATATTTGGTGCAGGACCTCCATTAGAGAAAATATATAGAGCATCATTATTTTGAAGTTCTGATGTCTGGAGATTGATAACATGATCTTGAAGATGGTAAACAATCTGATGGTGAAGAGTAGCTGAGATAGAATCAACAATCTATTCTTGTTACACCCGTAGCTGAGACCCTAGTAGTTTGTACTCTAGTATACGGGTAGAGGTCTGTATGCGTATGAGTGTTATTATACATTGATGTTGTGTATACATGCATGTATGTATGTATATTTGTATCTGTAATTATATTTCATGACACTGTCACCTTATTGGGAAGCGTGACTTCTCGATTGGATGAGGGATAGTGATTTTGATGTGTTTAGGTTAGTTTGGAGTGTTTTTCACAAGTTCCGGATGAGTTAGGGGTTTAAATTAGGCATGTCCTAATTTTAAGCTTGCGGTACGGACGTACGAATAATCGTACGGGTGTACCTAGCTTGAGGGAACAGGGTATTGAGGTCCTGGAGTCGGTACGGGTATACCAAGAGGTTGTACGACCGTACCGTTGCTCGCAGGAAAAGTTGTGCATCAGGAACTTTAGGGTCGTACAAGTATTTGGTTGGTACGGGCGTACGAAAACTCGCAGGAAAATCTGTGCATCAGGGCTTTTAGGTTGGTACGGACGTACAAGTATTTGGTATGGCCATACGCAACTTAAAACATCATTTTTAAGAAGATAAACTTAGACTTTTCTTTGACTTTCTTTCCTTTTCTTCCTCCCAAACCCTGCCTACAGTCCCTAAACCCCTAGAGCTTGTTTTTCTTCAGAGAATTAAGCATAGTGGAGTCTACTTCTACCAGGTTTGTGCTAGTTAGTGCTGGCTTGTATTAGTTGTTCTTTGCTTCTTTTCTTACTTTTAAGCCAAGAATGGCTTAGTAAATTTTGATTGGGGATTGAATTCCTGTGATTGCCTATTATTTGATGATATGAGCTTGTTATATGATAAGTTACATGATTCTTGCTTGAGCTTCTATACAATACTCTCGTATGTGAGCATATTCATGACATTAGGGAGCATGAGTGCCTAACAAGTGAGAGAAAATGAGAAAAGGCATGCTGGATCATATAATACAGGATTCCATAATGGAATCATATATGATATTTCCTTCTACGAGAGTTGATTCTTGAGACATAGGCATAACAAAGGGGCCTACGGGCCAGGATTATAGTTGTCCTCCTTTAGGAGTTGAGTACCGGTACATAGGGATCCAGCATGGGTATAAATTGTGCACAATAAGAGAAAAGGAAAGAGGGAAAGAGAGTGCAGAGTAGGAAGAGGAAATGGGGCAACATAGCATTGCATGGTATTGCCTGTTATTTGACATGCTTGTTTATGTTATATGTATATGTGAGTTAGCACCACTGAGTCTTCGACTCAATGTTTATCAGTTGATGAACGCAGGTTCTGAGCCTACTGTAGAAGGCCCAGAGCAGTGATTGCCTACATTAGCAGAGGGGCGGATTCATCAGCAAATCCCAACCTCGAGGTGGTCCAGAGTAGTCGAGCATCCTATCTTTTTATAGCCTTGTCTTGTAGCTTGTATATTTTAGAGAGGCAGTAGTGTAGTGATAGTTTGGTGGTGACTTGTACAGTTATTGTAAGCAGAACCTTTGTATATTAATGAATATACTTTTGTTATTGACATGGTCATTCTATTGGATGTATGTGGTTATACAGGGGTATGATTAGTTCTGTTTGATGGTTTCACCGCCATACTATCTGTTATCCCCATACGACATCTATTTATTCATGTACAGGTATCCCTTGTAGTGTCTATAGCGGTTTTCCATACGGGAGGTCGTTGTGTATGCTACAGGAGCATGTTACTCCAAGTATGGGCTGGGCGTGACAGTTCTAGTCCTGTAATCTGAACTTGACTGAGGTGAGGATCTTCTAGAGACATATTGAAGTTTGGGAAAAAGGTTAGAACAACACTACCAACATTAATGGTTGTAGCGATAGTTTCGATGATAGCATTTTCAAACTGAAGATAGCGAGTATCCAGAAGAGACAAGCGTGCAGTGATAGGAAGACCTTTTCTGCTATGATATGACAGAACAAGTCTAATAGTTCTAAAGTGAAGATGAGTATACTTTGGTTTTTTCCATTGAGAAATAAAAGAAGGGAGAATCTGTAAACTCATATATTGCTCAGCAGTAGTAGAAGATAAGACACACTGAGAAAGAGAAGAGGATTGGATATACTCTTTAATACGGATAGAAGGTTTATAAATGATCTATCTTAATTTTTAAGAAAATGAGTCAGACTTACTAAAAATAGTATAGGGATTCATAATAGGTGTAAGAGATTTTTCAATCTGGGTATTTTCAGGAAGATGAGTGATTTCTACAAGATTATCTATGTGTTTAGCTATTTGACAGGAAGGAGGAATTTGAAGAGTGGAAGTTTGTATAGAAAGATTATTTTAGATGGGTTCCATAATGGGAAAGTATCTTCTTTAAATAATCAAATTGTATGGATGTCTGTCAGGCTTTAGGCACCTCCTCAAGTAGATTTCCATTAAGGAAAGCTGTCTTTACATCCATTTGCCATATCTCATAATCATAATGAGCAATAATAGCAAGTAAGATTCTTATGGATTTAAGCATAACTACTGGTGAGAAAGTTTCATCATAATCAATTCCTTATTTTTGACGATAATCCTTTGCTACTAAGCAAGCTTTATAGGTAACCATATTACCATCCATGTCTGTCTTCTTTTTGAAAACCCACTTGCACCCAATGGGCTTAATCTCCTTAGGTGGATCAACCAAAGTCCACACTTGGTTCTTTGGCATGGAATCCATTTCAGACTTCATGGCCTTTAACCATAAGTCACATTCTGAACTTTTCAAAACTTCATCATAATCTATAGGCTTATCATTCTCAACTAATAAGACTTTCTTATTCTCATGAACAAGGAATCCATACCTCTCAAGCATAGTTCTTATTCTGGTTGAGCGTCTGGGAGCTTGTGTTTCCATAGGTTCTGATTCTATATCAATAGGATCAATTAGTTGATCTGCTTTATCTTATAGTGATTGAACTTCATCAACTTCAATTTTATTCCCACTGTCTCCTTTTAGAATAAATTCTTTCTCTAAGAAAACAACATGCTTTAAAACAATCTCTTTTTATTCCAAAGGAAGATAGAAGTAATATCCTATGGTTTCTCTAGGATATCCCACAAAATAGCATTTATCAGACTTTGCCTCAAGCTTGTCTGACATTGTCCTTTAACATAAGATGGACAACCCCATACCTTCAAATAAGATAAGATGGATTTCTTATTATACCATATTTCATATTGTGTAACTTTAACCAATTTAGATGGAACTTTGTTCAAAATATGAACAGCAGTCTCCAGTGCATAGTCCCAAAATGATTTGTGTAATTCTGCTACTTTATGATATACCATTATGTTTAGGTGTATAAGGAGGTTTCCATTGAGATAAAATCCTATTATCTCTGAGATGTTCAAGAAACTCTTGGCTAGGTAGTCACCACCTCGATAGGAATGAAGTGTTTTCATAATCTTACCAGGTTATTTCTCTACTTCATTTCTGAATTCTTTAAACTTCTCAAAAGCTTTATATTTATGCTTCATTAAGTACAAACATCCATATCTAGAATAATCATTTATGAATGTAATGATGTAGGTGTATCCACCTCTGGCATGTATGGCATAGGACCACATACATTTGAATGTATGAGTTCTAGTACCTCTTTAGCTCTTTCACTTTTTCCTTTAAAAGATGATTTGTCATCTTCTCTAATCAACAAGATTCACATGTTTCATATGATTCAAAATCAAATGAACCCAAGTTGGCCAGTTTATGCAACTTAGACATGTGAGTATTGTTTATATGGACAAGATGATAATGCCATAGAAATAGTGGATTAAGAGTATCAATTTTGATTCTCTTAGTTTGAACATTGTAAATGAGGTATGTATTATTTAGTATATAAATTCCATTCTCAATATTTACATAACAATAAAACATACCATCTTTAAACATTGAACAACCATTGTTATATATGGAAAAATTGAATCCATGTTCAGTAAGATAAGATACTAAAATAAGGTTCTTATGTAAACTTGGAACAAAATAGCAATTATTGAGTTCTAGTTTTGAACTAGAAGCTAAGTGAAAAATATAGGTTCCTACTTCTAATGCAGCAACTCATGCTTCATTAGTAACCTTGATATCTGCATCATTCCTACTTAGCCTCCTCCTGCTAACCAGCCCCTGCAAATCATAATAAATGTAAGATGCACAACCAATATCCAATACCCAACTCTTGTTATTAGAAATAACATTAGAGTTAACCTCAATCATAAAAGTACCTGAAGAAGATGCATGGTTCTTCTTTACCAGCTCTAGGTATTCCTTGCAGTTTCTCTTCCATTGCCCATCTTTATTGCAATGGAAGCAAATACCCTTGGGGGTTTCTCTGCAACTTTCTTACCCACACCTCCTTTGGTCTTTAGGGTTGGTTTCTTGCCCTTCTATTTGGTTGTGCCCTTTCTCTTGGAAAGCCTAGAAGAACTAACTACCAATGCTACTTTAGCACTCTTCTTATTGGCATCCTGAGCATATTTTAACAAATTGATAAGATCAAGAATGGTAGTTTCTCCTTTATTCATTTGATAATCAAGCATAAATTGTGCATAACTATGAGGTAATGATTACAAAGTAAGGTCAATAGCCAGCTCTTATTTAAGTCCAAAACCAAGACCCTCCAGCCTCTGTATGTAGCCATGCATCTTAATGCCATGAAGGACTGCTGATGACTCCTTTACCATCTTCCACTTAAAGAGTGCCTTTGAGAGTTCAAATCTCTCAGTCCTTGCTTATTCCTTAAAAAGTGTTTTAAGATAAGTTACCATAGTATGAGAGTTCATAGTCTCGCATTGCTTCTGGAGGTCATACTCAATAGCTCCCGGCATAATGCTACTAGTCATCTTATCCTCTTGCTTAAACTTATTGTAAGCATCTCTGACTTCTTTAGAGGAGTTTGCTATAGGCATGCATGGATAAGCTCGATCTAGTATATGAACTATATATTCGCCTTTCAAAACTATTTTGATTTGGCAAATCCAGTTAATGTAGTTGGATCCATTCAGTTTATGTTTGAGAATTCCATGGAGATCAACTTTTCTTGACATTTTTAGAAAAATCTAGAAAAAAAGAAGAAATAGTGTGTTATTAAAAACATCATGTATTTTAAAAACATAATAAGGTCTTTCATTAGTTTTTATCTCCTACTATTTTATTTTGAACTAATAACCCTCAACTACTAATCCAAGAAGGTCACGCTTTACCTTCCTTAGTAGGTCAATATCCAATGACCATTAAGCCCAATCTTGAGTATGCTCAACAAATTGGAACTTAATATCAATAAGTAGACATCTCCCATGTCAATCATATCTCTATATGATTACTAAATCATTGGGTTATCAACTTTTCTTGATACTTATGTTATCTTACATAACATAATTCCCCAAATTGGCCTATAAAACATTTTACCTTGGGTATGCCCAATAAATAAAATATTTTATTTAAATCCAACCCATTTTTTAAAACTTGAATATACCCTATGTTAAATAGGCTTGAGTATGCTTAATAACCTAAATGATAAGAAGCTCTCCACCCTTATCTTAGAATGGAAGGCCTTGGATTTATATTCCTTTGAGGTATTTGTTAACCCTGACTTTTCACCATTGTGCAATTTCGGGCTTCTGTCGATTCGGCTCGGTTTTAGTCCCCGTATCGACCTCGATTAGACACATAGGCCTCTGCGGTTTCCCCTGTGTATTTTGGTGTATAGAACACCTCAGAGTTGGTGGGGCCCACCATGGCGCCTGACGGGACCCGTCGCTTATTCTAAGTGTTATGTACATGCACAACACCCTTCACTGCTGCCTAACATAAGGAAAACCACTTGAAATGCAAAATATTGCATTTTTGGCCCTAGACACTATTCACCATGAATGGTGCACAGGTAGGGCCCACCAGGCAATAACGGGGCCCGCTCCCCCTGATAACATATTATGTGTACTCTATACTTATAGAATACATTTTCCAATTGCCTTATGCAAGGCACAGCGCTTGACATTGCAAATGCCATCTTCTGGGCCCACTATGCTATGGGGCCCACCTAGGACATTAATGGGGCCTGCAGCCTCTATTAGTCTATTTTATGTATTCTACACTTACAGAATATATTTCATGCCTGCCTACGCATGGTAGGATACACATAATGCGAATTATTGCATCTTGAACCTAGGTCACTATTCACTATGAATAATACATAGGCGGGGTCTGCTTCCCCCATTGGCCTATTCTGTATATTCTGTACTTACAGAATACACTTCGATGCTGCCTTACGCAAGGCAGACCTTTGTGGCATTGCAAATGCCACATTCTGGGACAACTACACAGGTGGGGCCCACCAAGCATTAGTGGGGCCCGCTACCCACTCTAATATATTTTGACTGTTCTTTTCGCATAGAACACACCCCATATGCCACCTTACTCAAGGCAAAGCGCTTGGCATGCTGTTGGCCATCTTCTAGGCCCTTTTATACTATAGGGCCCACTAGGGCACTATTCATCATGAATAGTGCATAGGTGGGCCCACCACCTGATTTAGCCAATTTCGAGTGTTCTGTACGCATAGAACACATATTCACTGGTGCCTACATGAGGCATGACCAACGGCATCCCGAATGCCACATTTTGGCCCTAAAAACCTATTGGGCCCGAAATGGGCCCATTAAGTAAAAACTCGATGTTCGGGGCCAAATTTGAGAAAACTTATAGTTGAAAAGTTTCTTGGAATGTCGAATAACACTTGTTTGACATATGGCTCACATCCCGTTTGGCCTGTACCGAGCGGAGCGCATAGCACTATGTGCACCGCATGTTGCATAGTAAAGACGTTTGGTTGGGAGCCTTCTCGGGACCGAATTTGGAAAAACTTTATTCTACAAAGTTGTTCCTTACATCGAATAACACTTATAGGCTCAGGGCGAATGTCCCGAAGTGACCACAGTGGGCCCCACATGATGGGTTCCAAACTATATGCTACGCATATAGACCTATGTACGTAGCATAAAGGCTATATGCTGCGCACATAGCCCTATATGTGGCGCACATAGGTTTAAAAATTTTCAAATCTGGACAAAATTACAAAATTGCCACGCCCAAAAAGTGCTATATAAATATAGAGCTCGGGGTTCATCTGAAGGGATCTCGAAAACTGCCTTAAGGCAAGCCAAACCCCTGCCAAAATTCCCATATAATTACTTAAACACTTAATTAATTAAATTGCTTAGGTTTAGAGACTAATTGGCTCTAGTTAGGCTCCCTAAGCACGTTTGGAGTGAAGATCAAGAAGAAAACCATGCTGGAATAAGGTAAATTCTCCTATTTTTCCATTTTTCTTTTATTTTCCTCTATTTTTTGGGTCTATATGCTACACATATAGACCTACGTGCGCCACATGTAGCACATGTGTGGCACACATAGGCCTCTATGCTACACATATAGGCCTTAGTTTTCAAAGAAACTCACATTTTTCTCTTGATTTTTGTCAATTTTCTTCCCGATTTGGCTATTTCAATGATGTTTAAGGCATTCTCATGCCTTAAATGTCTTGGATCTGCCTTAAATCAAGCTAGATTTTAAATAATTTTAACTTTATTTTTCATGATTTGGATACCAATCCACGAGCCAAAACCCAGTTTTGGGTTCGATCTACCTAGATCGGGGCCAGATCTAGGGCTTCTGCTGAAAAATTTTCAGTTTTGCTTCAGTTTTTCAAACTATGTGTGCCACACATACCCTATGTGTGCCACACATACCCTATGTGTGGCGCACATAGACCCCGGTTTTCACATAAAAACCTGATTTCAACTCGAACCACTTCGATTTTGAATTTTCCAGTGACTCCAGTAGCTTTTCCATGCACTTGGGGTTCTGGATCTATCAAAAATTATCCAGATCTACTTGATTTTGTCTTTAAAATTATTTATTTCAATTAATTGCTCAATTAATTGTTTGGTTCATTGAACCAAAGGCCGATTCATGCTCAAAATAAGGTACTGTTGTCGCACCCTGAATTTTGAGTCTCTCGGGTCGATTAAGGTGAATCAGGTCTATTCTATCATTGTCTTGCCTTTGTGGGTGTTCCTGGTTCATTCTGGTTCAGTTCAGGGTTTGGTTTAGGGTTGCTTGAGGGCTTCATTTAGGTTTTGGCCTCTTACGCGTTCGGGTAAGTTAGGAGGCCGATTCGGGTATGCTACATACCCGATCGGGTATGTTGTTTACCCGAATCGGTTCCTCAACATACCCGTTCGGGTAAGTGCTCCAATTCTGTTATAATTTGAATGGTGGTTATTTTGGCGGGAGGAACACATAACCTAGGGCTTTTGAA
>CANYBF013044235.1:0-23752 GCA_948192965.1 Dalechampia spathulata | reverse complement strand
AGACTTGGTTCCATTGGTAATTTGACCCAATTGATTTCATAGTTATATTTATATTATCAAGATTAACTAGTGCAAGTGTAAATGCACATGCAGACCTTTCCAGAAACTGCTTTTTGTTATTTCCAAGTGTAATTAGGCTCTAAATGGGTTTCATCCTGAATCTTCTGTTGGAGTGAAGGTTGACTTTGCTTTAGGGATTTACTTTATTTATAATTATTTGAATTTAAAAATTTTCTAATTATCATCATTTAAAAGGATGGGCACACATTCGTGAGATTCGATGGACACGTATTTTGTACAACGGAAAGACCTACGAGTTAAATGCAGTTGAGAGGAAGGATTGATTGGCTCAATTTTAAAAATTAAAATGAATTTAATTAATTTTATGGATTAAATCAAATCTGATATTATTTTAAACACAATCAAACTAAATCAATTTTTATTTGAATCAATCCCTAATTAAATGGTTAACTTATTATAGTAATTTCTGATCATGGATGTTAAATATTTATGAAAACTACATTTATATTCTTTCTTTATAAAATTAAAACTTCAACTCAATATTAGAAAATTTTAAATAAATTTTATTTTTAATAAATTTTATTTTATTTTATTCATAATCTCTAAGATGTATCGTTATATCTGATATTAATAATTAATAGTAAAAACTATTTTTTATGTTTATAGAAATTTTTAATAAAAATGGTTTAGAATCAAATATAAAATGTTCTAACTAATAATGAAATATTCTAATATCGTTAGGCAACATCTTGATAGTATAAATATATTAATTTTTTAATTTAGTTAAAAAATATTCAATTATTTTTATCACTGAAAATACAAAAATAAGATTAAATTCTAAGTTTAATATCTTAATTCACTTGACATCGAGATATAATGATATTTTATTTTATTTTATTTTATTATTTATGCTTTTTATAATGTAATAATTAATAAAAATAATTAATATGGATGATAATAATTTTTAATATTGATATTATATCATAGAAGAACATATTTTTAGTGATAAATTGTTTGCATAATTAATTGACCTCCTCTCTATTGCCACATCAGAATTTTAACTATAACATAATTTCATTTTCGAATTCATAATTATGATAATATTAATTATACCTTTTAAATATGTTGACATATACATAAATATAATTATAAATGTAAAAATAGTTTATTTTTGAAGTATATAATAATTATTTAATTTAGTTATATAGATATATAGTGATAATTGACATTATCACTACTTTTCTTTATTCTTAAATGATTCTTTTTAACCTTATTTTCATGCACTTTATTAGCGTACATGAGCATATAATATAGTATTTTATGCATTTCATAATAGTACATGTATTACACTCATATCTTACATACTTAGCACAATTTCATACATTTTCTTCATAGTATTGCATAATACATATAATTATTTCACATAGTTTAAGTATTAGCTATATTTAGTTAGATTTGCATGTCTTAAAGTCCGTAGGGTTTAATATTTGCATATCAAAGGGGTAGAGTTTGATTTTTTCACATTTAGGTTTAGAGATTAGCATTTACACGTATCATGCGAGTCTTACATGAGTCGTGTAGGACTCACACGAGTCATGCAAGACTCGTTTAATTTTTTTTCTTTACATGCTAACATCCTTGGCTGAACCTTACACGATTCGTGTAAGGTCCTACATAACTCATTTAGGATTTGGCCTTCTCTAATTTTCACTCATCTTGTTTGTTTCGAATACCACACGACTCATGTAGCACTTACACACTCGTATGGCAAATTTTGGCTAAATTTCCACTCTTTTATGATGATCGTAGGATCATTAGATAGAGGGTGAGGATTAATTGGTCAATTTATAGAAGGAATAAGGTCGTGGGAAGAGGATATGGGGGCAATCATTCACTTGCAGAAGATTATAAAAAATTAGGTTATGATAGAATTAAGGTTTGGGGGAGATTGAGAAAAACCTAAACAACTTGAGTCTGTTTTTACTAATCTTTTCTTTGATTCTTATTTCCTATGTTAGATCTTCATCAAGATATTGAGAAGACAATCGCATAAGGCAGGAAAGGAAGAGCAAAAGCAGAGTAGCAACAGATTGTTGAAGTTCTTCTTATTCCCTATTTATTTTTGCTTTAGTTTCAAACGTTTAATATGGTTCTATTTCCTTTTGTTATGTTTCTTTACTTTATTAAATTTCTAGTTATGATTTAGAAATAGTAGTTAACATGGAGTTTGGATGATTATTAAACAATATTATTTCCTTTTCTATTAGCAAATTGATGTTCTTGAGTTGTATTTCATTTCATTATATTCAATTATTGGAATGGCCCTTTTTAACATGCAAATATTATCTAATTATGTTAATCGCTTTGAAAGAAGGATTAACCTAACCAAACGAACTTAAGAACACTGAATAATAACTGCCTAAATATAGGAGTTAGTTAATTTAGAGGCATAAAATGTAGAAATAGGACTTAATCACTGAATATAATTTAGCAATCACGAAAGTAGGGTGTTAACTTATTTTCAGTAAGTAAAACCACTTTTAAAAGAAAGGATTTTACATTAATACATTGCTTTAAAGCTGACACTTGAATTGCTAATGAAAGGTCTTATTGTGTTCATATTCATCCATCCTTATGTTTAATTATAAATTATGTATACTACATTAATTGGTTTATATTTTAGTTAATTAAATAAAATATCTTTTATATTTGAATGTTGAATCACCTAAATAATTAATGAAATTGATGTCTAATACTTGACTACTGCAGTTGTGACCCGTATTCTTGCAATAGCATAATTACAATTTAAGGATTATAAATTTAAAACTTGTTGATTCATTATGCATGTTAAGTTACACCTATTTATATGCCAACAGATAGATAAATAGATAAATTGAGAATGAATTTATCTAACGATTTGCTAAGTAACTTGGATAGAATTGTATGAGGTGAATTAGATGAAATTGGTTAGCTATACCTGATAGTTAAGTTGATAAATAATAAAATAAATAAATAATTTCAATAATAATAAATAATTATGTAAAAACAGGATATATATATATATGAGTTTAAACTTTTTATTTTAGTCATATTTAATTATTTTATTTCATAAATGATGTTGGTTTATGAAAACGAGTTTAGCAGCAGAAGATATAATTTAAAACTTTTTAAAAAACATGTGATTTCATCAGATCTAGCAATTCCATTCATAAAACATATCAATTATGGAGAAGATTATCAAAGAATAGATTGAAAACTTACTTTTATACAGATCTCCTTCTTTCTTGTCCTTTTGAAAACCTGTAGCAAACGTTTCAGTCCCCAAAATAGAGGATCTCCAAACTATCCATACAAGCAACAAGAATGATTAGTAATCTATATTACTTGTTTCATTTTTGAGACTAGTAAAACAAAATAATAAGAATGGATAAAGACTAAGAATGAATTTGGTTTTGCTTCTTGATCTTCTATCAAAAATCGAATTGTTTCTCTTATTCTTAAGCTTCGAGTGGCTTGGAATCAATGGAGGAAGGAGGCAGCTGAAAAATGCTTATGTATTTTCCTTTTTTTTCACCAAAACATAATACCATAACCCTAATTAGGTTTAGGTTTAATAAGTTAAGTCATGTGTAGTCACATGCATT
This sequence comes from Dalechampia spathulata, assembly GCA_948192965.1. Lineage (NCBI taxonomy): Eukaryota > Viridiplantae > Streptophyta > Magnoliopsida > Malpighiales > Euphorbiaceae > Dalechampia > Dalechampia spathulata. The sequence continues at coordinate 20,087 of CANYBF013044235.1, read as the reverse complement.
TCACATGCGACTTGCATGTGACTAACTCAAATCTCCTTCACAAAAGCACATGATAATCATTTTCACTTCCTTTTAATTTATCATATATGAATAAGTTATGTGACAATCATATATTGACTATTAAGTCATTTAATTTCGTCCAATTCCTCATATATCATGCATGTAGAACATGTCATCTTAAATCATTTGTATATTGAGTTCTACTCATCAGATTTCAATGATCTTGATATCAAATTAAAGCTCTTTTCATGCTCTTTCAAATGAACATGAAAAATCAAAGTTATCTTATAACCATAAAATATTATTTCTTTAACATTCATTCATGATTATCATTTCTCTTACTTTTAATGTACGACCTTTTGGGTTCTTGACATGTTGGTAACATATGAACATATTATTAAACTTCATTTAATAACATCATATGTAAATCAAGAGCGGTGTCTAGTTACACATCATGACTACCCAAATGTCAAAAGGTCATTAGTTTGACTATAACCCTTCTATATCATATTCCATGCAATAAACCCATTTCACCATCCACTATCTCATTTAGGTTTGAGTATGGATTAATGTCAACTCAATGCATAATCAAGTGTGTTAGATCATGACCTAAATTTGATGTTTCATGTACCATAATCTTTACTCCTAAAATGCCCTTATGAAACTCATTCATCAATAGGCATTCTACTCTGGCTAGAGATTCCTGAATAAAGAATATTACATGAATCACTAAGGTAAAACCCCTACATTTAATCTAAGGTGGTGAATCCTCTATTGATAAACAAATACCTTCAACTACTTCACACTATATCTAACCTTCAAGTTATGAATGCCTTCTATAGAGGAATAAAACATAGGAGTCAAAACATAGTAATCCATAATTAAGATAACCTTGTTATCTCAAGTCTTAAGGATACTTGTACTACTGATATGAGTGAGATATATTTCATAGATATAGATTAATCATCCATATGAAATCTCACTAGCAAGGCCTCCAATGAGTCAATCCCAAACTGCTCATCCACATGTTCACTTTAGACAACTCTTATTATAATGAATGAGAATCATCTCAAAAGGAAGTATAATATATGTTAATCTCAACCACATTAATAATATCCATTCTTATTAATACATTGATCATGGATAATTTGGATATTAAACATTTACATACAATAAGAATCTCATTTCATAAACTCTTTATGAATTCCTTTATATTGTTCCAATATCTTGGAATTCATTATTTAATTAATAACCTTTCAAGTACACCAAATAATGAATAATGTCTTTTATTGATAAATTGTTCAATGCAATAAAACATGATGCTCTAGAGCATACACTAATGAATTCCCACTTGCGCTAGAGCCAATCAATACATAAACTTCAATCCCATGGAAGTTACATGTCTATCATGCTTGCTCTATATTAATACCTTAGTGAGAGGGTCTGTCATATTCTGCTATGTAAGAAGTTTGTTAACCTCTACTTCTCCTATACCAATAATGTCCCTAATCAAATGGTATCTCTTGAGTATATGTTTACTCTTCTGGTGAGATATGGGCTCCTTTGCTTGGCTATTGCTCCATTATTATTACATAACAAAGGAATAGCTTCTGCACTACAAGGAACCACACTAAGTTCATGAATGAACTTCCTTATCCACATGGCCTCCTTTACTGTGTTTGATACAGCTATGTACTCTACCTCTATCGTAGAATCTATTGTGGTTTCTTATTTAGAACTCTTCCAAACAATTGCACCACCATTCATCATGAACACATAACTTGATTGAGATTTGTAATCATCCTTGTCAGATTGGAAACTGGCATCTATATACCTAGTTAATTGCAAATCCCCTTCTCTATATACTAAGAACATTTCCTTAATTCTTCTCAAGTACTTTAGGATATTCTTGACAGCTAACTAGTGTTCCTCTCCATAACTAGTTTGGAACCTACTTGTGACACTTAAAGAGAATGTCGCATCTGGTCTAGTACATAACATTGCATACATAATGGATCCAATTGCTAATATATATGGAATCCTAGTCATGCGATCTTTCTCATCTTGTGTCTTAGGACACCATGCTTTAGAAGGATGTCTCCCATGAACCATGAAATATAAGCGTTCTTTGAAAGATCCATACTAAACCTATTTAGTACCTTGTCTATGTAAGTAGACTGTGAAAGACCAATAAGCCTTCTTGATCTATCTTTATAGATCTCTATACCTAAAATATAAGCAGCTTCTCCAAGGTCTTTCATGGAGAATTGTTTGAATAACCAAACTTTAACACTCTGAAAAAATGAAATATCATTTCCAATGAGTAATATGTTATTTACATATAACATAAGAAAAGCAATTGCACTCCCACTATCCTTCTTATAAATACATGGTTCATCAATATTTTGAATGAAGCCAAATTCTTTAACCGCTTCATCAAAATGAATGTTCTAGCTCCTTGATGCTTGCTTCAATCCATAAATGGATCTTTAAAGTTTGCATACCATATTGCTATCATCAGATGTAAAACCATCAGGTTGTATCATATACACCTCCTCAAGCATATTTCCATTAAGGAAAGCTATCTTCACATCCATTTGCCATATCTCATAATCATAATGAGCAGCAATAGCAAGTAAGATTCTTATAGATTTAAGCATAGCTACTGGTGAGAAAGTTTCCTCATAATCAATTCCTTATTTTTGATGATAAACCTTTGCTACCAAGCAAGCTTTATAGGTAACCAAATTACCATCCATATCTGTCTTCTTTTTGAAGACCCACTTGCACCCAATGGGCTTAATCCCCTCAGGTAGATCAACCAGAGTCCACACTTGGTTCTCTGACATGGAATCCATTTTAGACTTCATAGCCTTTAACCATAAGTCATATTCTGAACTTTTCAAAACTTTATCATTGTTTGTAGGCTCATCATTCTTAACTAATAAGACTTCCTTATTCTCATAAATAAGGAATCCATACCTCTCAGATATAGTTCTTATTCTGGTTGAGCATCTGGGAGCTTATGTTTCCATAGGTTTTATTTCTACATCAGTAAGATCAATCGGTTGATCTGTTTCATCTTGTGATGATTGAACTTCATCAAGTTCAATTTTATTCCCACTATCTCCTTTTAGAAGAAATTCTTTCTTTAAGAAAATAGCATGCTTTGAAATAATCACTTTTTGTTCTAAAGGAAGATAAAAGTAATATCCTATGGTTTCTCTAGGATATCCCACAAAATAGCATTTGTCAAACTTCACCTCAAGATTGTCTGACATTGTCCTTTTAACATAAGAAGAACAACCCCACACCTTCAAATAAGATAAGATAGGTTTCTTGTTATACCACATCTCATATTGTGTAACCTCAACCAACTTAGATGGAACTCTGTTCAAAACATGAATAGCAGTCTCTAGTGCATAGACTCAAAATGATTTGGATAATTCTGCAAGGCTCATCATGGACTGAACCATATATAATAAAGTTTGATTCCTCCTTTCTGATACAACATTATATTAAGGTGTATAAGGAGGTGCCCATTAAGATAAAATCTCATTATCTTTGAGATATTTAAGAAAATTTTAGCTTAGGTATTCACCACCTCGATTAGAATGAAGAGTTTTAATATTCTTGCCAAGTTGTTTCTCTACTTCATTTCTGAATTCTTTGAACTTCTTAAAGACTTCAGATTTATGCTTTATTAAGTATAAACATCCATAGCTAGAATAGTCATCTATGAATGTAATGAAGTAGTTGTATCTACCTCGAGCATGTATGGACATAGGACCACATACATCTAAATGTATGAGTTCTAATACCTCTTTAGCTCTTTCACCTTTTCCTTTAAAAGATGATTTTTTCATCTTACGTAATAAACAAGATTCATATGCTTCATAACATTCACAATCAAATGAACCCAAGTTGCCTAATTTGTGCAACTTAGACATGCGAGTGCTGTTTATATGGCCAAGATGACAATGCCATAGAAAGAGTGGATTAAGAGTATCAACTTTAATTCTCTTAGTTTGAACATTACAAATAAGGTCTGAATTATTCTATATATATATTATATTCTCAAAATTTACAGAACAGTAGAACATACCATCTCTAAATATTGAACAACCATTATTGTTAATGGAAAAATTAAATCTGTGTTCAACAAGACAAGATACTGAAAGAAGGTTCTTCTTTAAACTTGGAAAAAAATAACAATCATTGAGTTCTAGTTTTAAACCAGAAGTTAAGTGAAAAATATAGGTTCCTATTTAGTCTCTGCAGAGTTAACCTTAATCATAAATATACCTAAAGTAGAAGCACATTTCTTCTTTACCAGCTCTAGGTATTCTTTGTAGCTTCTCTTCCAATGCCTTTCCTAATTGCAATGGAAGCAAATACCCTTGGAGAGTTTTCTGCAGCTTTCTTACCCACACCACCTTTGGGCTTCAAGGCTGGCTTCTTTCCCTTCTTCTTGACTGTGCCCTTCTTTTTAGCAAGCCTAGAAGAACTAACTACCAGTGCTGCTTTAGCACTCTTCTTATTGGCATCCTAAGCATATTTCAACAAATTAATAAGCTCAGGAATGGTAGTTTCTCCCTTATTCATTTAATAATCAAGCATAAATTATGCATAACTATCAGGTAATGATTGCAGAATAAGGTCAATTGCCAGATCTTGTTTCAATCCAAAACCAATACCCTCAAGCCTCTGCATGTAGTTATTCATCTTAATTCCATGAAGGACAACTGATGACCCCTCTGCCATCTTGCATCTAAAGAGTGCTTTTGAAAGTTTAAACCTCTCCGTCCTTGCTTTTTCTTCAAAAAGCATTTTGAGATAAGTAGCCATAGTACAAGAGTTTGTAGTCTCGCACTACTTCTGGGGGTCATTCTCCATAGCTCCCAGCATAATACTATTGGTCATCTCATCCTCCTACTTAAACTTATTATAAGCATCCCTGACTTTATCAGAGGAGTTAACTATAGGCATGCATAGATAAGCTTAATCCAGTACATGGGCTATCTGTTTGCCTTTCAAAATTATTTTGATTTGGCGAATCCAATCAATATAGTTAGATCCATTCAGTTTATGTTTGAGAATTCCACAGAGATCAACTTTTCTTGACATTTTAGAAAAATTTGAAGAAAAAGAAGAATAGTGTGTCATTAAAAACATCATGTATTTAAAAATATAATAAGGTCTTATATTATCTTTGATAACACAATTTTCAAATCCGGCTTGTCACGCCCAGCCCATACCTGGAGTAACATGCTCCCGTAGTGTACACGATGACCTCCCGTACGGAAGACTGCTGCACATACTACAAGGGATATGTATGGGGATAACTCAAGTACAAGTGGTGCAAAAGTCGCAGCATAGTAATATAAAACTCCGGTCATCCCATCATACATTCAATTGAATGAATAAATCTTTATATAAAAATGCATTCATTAATATAAACGGGTTTGGGTTACATCATCAGTTCAATCACCACTAAAATGCATATGACTACTGCCAATATGATATGTACAAGCCACAAAATAACAGACTAAACAAAAAGGAGTACGCCCTGCTGTCCAGGACCACCTTGAGAATAGGATTACCATCGAATCCAACTCCCTGTTGATACAAGCGATCTCGACTTAGGGCCCTCAATTGTAGGCTTAGAACCTGCATCCATCAATTGATAAATGCTGAGTATAAAACTCTGTGGTGCTAGTTAGCATCCAAACATAGTGTATCATCATACATGCAACATACACAGCTTGATAAATAAATGGAATGTCATGCTTGCACCCTTTTTCCCTCTTTCTTTTCTATTCTTTCCCTTATCACTATATTATGTACAATTTCCTACCATGCTGGATCCCTGTATGTACCGGTACTCAACTCCCGAAGGAAGGCAACTGTTATCCAGGTCCTTAAACCCCTTTTTCATCTATGTTTCGAGACTCAACTCCCATAAGAGGCAATATAATATACGATTCCATTATGGAATCCTGTCATATATATGACCCAGTATGCCTTTCTCTTATTCTCTCACTCTTTTCTTACATTCACAATCCTATATGTGATGATTATGCTTATGCACAACGATATAATGAAATATAATAATCAAAGCATAACATATTAAACAATCACCAAGCTAGGACTATACACACATATCATATACGGGCATTTAATCCCCAAACATCAATCCCTCGGCCATACATGGCCTAAAAGCATAAGAAGAAGCAATAAGACTCGAAACTCAATATATCACAAACCTGTATCAAGCTAGTTCTAGCGTCTAATCAATCCTCTAAACGTCAAGCTTCGCTAAACTGACTTCTATATGCTTAATAGCCTAAAAAGAAACTATCTACTGGGGTTTAGGGATGTTTAGGAAGGGTTTAAAAGAAAGGAGAATAAGAAAAGTCTAAGTTTATCTCGTTAAAAACAGGGTTTTAAGTCACGTACGGCCGTACTAAACTTCGTACGCCCGTACCAAACTTAAAGTCCTGATGCCTTGATTTCTTGCGAGCAACCGTATGACCGTACGTCAAATGGTATGCCTGTACTACCCCAATTTTCTTGATAAACCCATTTTCCTATGAGTTACGGTACGACCGTACAACCTCTTGGTATGCCCGTACCGTATCCAGGAAACTTGATATGCCCGTATCGCCACCTATAGATCCACAACAAAGGCTCCACTCAGCCTTACTCACCTAATACCTGTAGAAAACACTTCAAACCAACCCTAAACACAATCAAATCATTGTCCCTCATCCAACCGAGAAGTCACGCTTCCCAATAAGGCGATAGCATTACAAGCAATAATACATATCCATCAATACATACATACATGCATGCATACATCCCTACAAATAAATCCAAGAATACATCATACACAATACAACATCGTATCGAAAATACATATGCATACAGACCTCTATACGTATACCAGACACGTCACTCACATGGATGTGACACAGCCTATAAAATATTTTACCTTGGGTATGCCCAACAAATAAAATATTTTATTTAAATCCAACCTAATTTTTAAAACTTGGATAAATCCCATGTTAAACAGGCTTGAATATGCTCAACAACCTGAATGACAAGAAGCTCTCCACCCTTATCTTAGAAAATAAAAGGCCTTAGATTTATATTTCTTTAAAGGATTTATTTCCTTTTATGTCATTTAAAACATTCAAGGTGGTATGTGCAATTAGTGCACCATGCATGGTCCTGGCTCATGCATGCTATGACATGCTCATGCAACTCATACATACATAATTATAATAACTTATAATATGATGATTATGGAATTTTAAGTCTAAGGTCAAACCTAGGTTATGCATGATTTTAAAAACCCCAAAAATTTGAAATAAGACTACTCTATTACAAATTTGGTCTTAGAGATTCCTCTTTTGATCACACCTTGCTCCTTTGCTCCTTTTATCTTCTTTTGTAACTCCTTTACAACCTATGTAATCTAATTACAAATTTTAATAGTAAAAATCCCAAGTTACATTTGGGGGGAGTAGATGAGAAGAGAAGTACAAGAATTTACAGAAAAGGCAGGACTCGCAGGCCCTATGTACCAAAAATTTATAAAATGATGCATATGCTCAATCATATTAGGCTAAGTCCATAATCACCATCATGCCATATATTCATCCATCCATACATTCAAAATGCTTAAATGAATAATCTTCTCATAATGTCATTTTGGTTTTTACATTTTAAAATTTAAATAAACTTTGCCTTTTAAAATAGTTGTTGGGCTTGCATTTGAAAACATATGGTTTTGCATGTTTGAATTATTTGAATAAATTATTTATTAAGTTAAATAATCATACAAACAGTAATATATCAATTATTTAATCACACTTTAAATATTAACATATCACTTAGAAGTCAAAACTAATAAGAATCCTTATCATGCTCAAATTAGTCCTTTAAGAGTTTTAATTCAAATAAAATACTTATTAATCTCCAAAATTAATAAAGTTTCATTTTTAAAACCTTTAATGTGTCTAAAATATTAAAATACATGAATTAATAGAAAAAATGACCAATTAAATTGAAAAAGTTGAATATACCACAAATGGATTTCCTATACACCTATGAACATGAATTCCATAAAATCACATCCAAATCGAATCATAATTCATTCAAAATGCTCCATCATCAATTTAACACATGAAATAATTGATTCATTACATGTTCAATAATTCAACACACAATAATCAAGCAAGAACATTAAGAATAACATAAAAAATCCATTCGGCCTTATCAATAAGAGCATGCGCAACATATGAATTTTTATCTCATAAAATTTCCACATATGTATTTAATTTTTTTAATAGAAACCAAGTTAATTCAATGAAGAAAAAGTGGTTAAAATTTGAAAAATAACCCTTTCAAAAATGAAAATGTTGTAAGCCATAATCATAGTAAAAAATCGAAATCTTATGTATTTTATGCATAAATTGCAACACCAAATCGCTTTGATATCACTGTTGGTTTATAAAAATGTGTTTGGTAGTGGAAGATATAATTTAAAACTTTTAAAAACATGTGATTTCATCAGATCTAGCAATTCCATTCATAGAACATATCAATTATGGAGAAGATTATCAAAGAAGAGATCAAAAACTTACTCTTATGCATATCTCCTCCTTTCTTGTCCTTCTGAAAAGTTGTAGCAAACTTTTCAATCCCCAAGGCAAAGGATCTCTAAACTATCCACATAAGTAATAAGAATGATTAATAATCTATATTACTTATTTCATTTTTAGACTAGTAAAACAAAACAATAAGTTGGATGAAGACTAAGAATGAATTCAGTTTTGCTTCTTGATCTTCTATCAAAAACCAAATTGTTTCTCTTATTCTTGAGTTTCGAGTGGGTTAAAATCAATGGAGGAAGGAGGCAGCTGAAATATGCTTATGTATTTTCCTTTTTTTCACCAAAATGTAATACCATAACCCTAATTAGGTTTAGGTTTAATAAGTTAAGTCATGTGCATGTCACATGCTTCTGGCATCTAACTTGCACATGACTAACTTAAATCTCCTTTATAGAAGCACATGATAATGATGTTCACTTCCTTTTAATTCATCATACATAAATAAGTTATGTGACAATCATATATTGACCATTAAGTTATTTAATTCTATCCAATTCCTTATATACCATGCATGTAGAACATGTCATCTTAAATCACTTATATCTTGAGTTCTACTCATCAAATTTCAGTAATCTTGGTATCAAATCAAAGCTCTTTTTCATGCTCTTTCAAATGAACATAAAAAATCAAAGTTATCACATAACCACAAAATATTATTTCTTCAACATCCATCCATGATTATCATTTCTCTTACTTTTAGTGTGCAACCTTTTAGGCTCTTGACATGTTGACAACATATGAACATATTATTAAACTTCATTTAATAACATCATATGTAAATTAAGAGTGGTGTCTAGTTATACATCATGATTATCCAAATGTCAAGAGGTCATTAGTTTGACTACAACCCTTACATATCATATTCCATGTAATAAACTCCTTTCACCATCCACTATCTCATTTAGGTTTGGGTATGGATTAATGTCAACTCAATGCATAATCAAGTATGTTAGATCATGACCTAAATTTGATATTTCATGTACCATAATCTTTACTCCCAAAATACCCTTATGAAACTCATTCATCAATTAGCATTTTACTCTGGCCAGAGATTCATGAATAAAGAATATTACATGCATCAATGAGATAAAACCCCCCACATTTAATCTGGGGTGGTGAATCCTTTATTGATAAACAAATACCCTCAACTACTTCACACTATGTCAAACCTCCAAATTATGAACGTCTCTAATGGAAGAATAAAATATAAGAGTCAAAACATAATGATCTATAATTAAGATAACCTTGTTATCTCAAGTCTTAAGGATACTTGCACTACTAATATGAGTGAGATATATTTCACAGACATAGATTAATCATCCATATAAAATCTCACTAACAAAGCCTCCAATGAGTCAGTCTCAAACTACTCATCCACATGTTCACTTTAGACAACTCTTATCATAATGAATAAGAATCATCCCAAAATGAAGTATAACATGTGATGATCTTAATCGTATTAATAATATCCATTCTCATTAATACATTGATTAGGGATAATTTAGATATTGGACATTTATATACAATAAGAATCTCATTTCAAAAACTCTTTATGAATTCCTTTGTATTATTCCAATATCTTGGAATTCATTAATTAGTTAATAACCTTTCAAGTACACTGAATAATAAATAATGTCTTTTATTGATAAATTGTTCAATACAATAAAATATGATGCTCTAGAGTATACACTAACAAATGAATCATAATTTTTTATTACATAATAATCATAAACGATACAATTAAAATATGATTTGAAATTACAAAGAAAGATGTCGGCAGGTCATTTAACAAATATAATAACCAACATAAATATTTGGTTAATTCTTCATTTCTGAATATTTTGAACAGATTATTTCCAAAAGTAGAAAAAATTTAAGAAGGAAAAGAAAAGGGGGCTTAATATGATAAAAGTAAACTACGAGGGCAAAATCGATCGAAAAAGTTAAAAGGGTTTAATCATACATATTTGCCTTGTAGTTATTGGGTTCCCAATTGAATAGTTCTTTGTAATCTGTTACTTTCCCACATTGATAATTGATAACGATATCTCAATGCCATCCATTACATCTGCTCTTAGCACCTATAAATTGTCCCCATGCAATATTTGAATTCATGCTCAAAGATATTTCTTTCCTTTAATATCATCATAATTTATACAAATCTATTATATTTAAAATTTTGATTCTCTCTATCTTTAAAACACGAATCATTATTGATAATAAAATAATTTTCTATTTTCTATTTTTTTAATATTTTTTTAAAAAAATTTATAAGTTAATCAAGATTATAATAAGTGGATTACGCATGCATTATCATGTGCATGGGTTGAAAAAAATTCATATTTATTACCAAAATTAGAAATACTATCTACAAAGTAATAAAAAAATATATCTATAATTTATTAAAAATTATACCGAGATTAAATTTTACTTGGAAAAAGAACTCTTCCAAATCGGTGGGGACATGTGACTGAATAAATTTTATGCATTTGACTGAATAATGGATCCCAAACTAAACATTGTCGATCGGTTGATATGCAAAGGCAATGAAAAATGCATGTGTTGATGCTAATCGTTTAGCTGCGAGTGGGTTCACAAGTTTTTGACTTGTGTATGCAATTATACTTATATTTGTGTTATATTGCTACTAAACCAGGTTATGATTGGTGAATCTTTTGGATTAAGGCAATGAAAATATGTCAACTATTTGATGATTCGAGTCAAAATCACCATGAAGCCATCATTAGGCTTAATTGGACTATAGATATGTCAAATGGTTCAGAAGGCCATTTTAGGTCAAATATATGATTCCTAACTTTGATAGAATTTGGTTACTTCATATTTAAAACACCATTCTATTCATTACATTCCATCCTTATGAAAAAGTGACCCAAAACATTATTAAAATTCTCCATTTCTACGAGCAAATCAGGCTCCATTACCACCCTTTTTCTTTAAAAAAACAAAAATCAATTTCTTCAACTCGCTCAAGTTTGGCGAAAGCCCATTAACTTATTTAGGCGCTATGTTATATATTTATCTATATAAAGTGCATGCACTTGGAAAGTCATCCTTGACAATATGTATAAATTGCTAACAATCTTGCTATCTTCTTCTTCAATTCTTAGGGGCATGCCATTGATGAAGTTCTCTTTTTCTTGTGTGAAATTTTGGGTTTTTTTCTTTGCTTCATTTGCTAGAGAATAAAAGCTTCTTTGTGGGATTTTCCTTTGCAAACAAGGTAAGTGTTATCTATTTGTACTTATGTTACACATGTCATTTTGTTTGCTTGATTTTTTTTAAATTATGAATTTTTTACGTAAAAAATACCCAATTCAAATAATTAAAAATATGAAAATTATACAATAAACATAAGATCCGAGTAGAATTCAATATAAAAGTTTCCACTCAAACCCTTAAATCTCAAAAAAAATATATGTTTTTACAATCTTATACAATTGAGAATGTATACATCATCTTAAGCATACCAGCGAAAGATAACTAAACAGAACTTGTCTTTTTAGTTGAAATTTCCTATTAAATAGTCAAACAACAATATCATATGATTATCTTTTCTCTACGCAACCATTACAACGTTGTTCTTTAATGAACAAGCATTTACCAAAAGCATTAATGGGAAGAAATGACATAAAAATTAAAGGACTTTGTCTGAGAGCTATACATGTTTTCCCAGCTAATCCTACTGGTCAAGTTCTTGGGATTTGAACTTTTAAAAAATGATAATAAAGGACCTGAATTTCAGACAAATTCAAAGACCATCTGTTGTTTTATGTTATAGTTAATAAATGAACAGGAGGAGATTAGGCTTAGTTGCATAGAATGTATAGGAAGAGAAGGGCAGTGCGCCAGAAACGCAGCGATAGGCCCTTTTCTGCGCCATCAAATCCGGCTTCTTTTAATGATTGTGTAGTAGTAGTAGGCAATGCAAACGTATTTAATGAACACATATTAATATATCATATTCAAATTTCTTTTAATGGACTTTATGATCCTACTTGAATTCATTATAGAATTTTATAAACTATATATATATATATATATATATATATATATATATATATATTATTCGTGTAATATAAATAAAAGAGTATAATAATATCAAAATGAATCATGATACAATAATATGACCCATTTAATTAAATGTAGAACAGGTCATGCTACCCCATACAAATCCAACTTATTTGTTTTTGATACATAACTCATTTAATTGTAACAAACACATTGTTTTAGATGACTTGTTTAAGTTTGTAATCCATATTTAATTCATTTGAATAAATGAATTATTTATGTTTATGTCCATTTTATCTGTTTAAATTTTATATCATGTTAAATTAAAAAAAAACTATAATACTATTAATAAATAAATTATATTTATATTGATCTTGCTCATGTCAAAAAAGCAAGCCAATTTAATGTGAACTCAACCTATCAGCTTGTTTTAATATCCTTTTAAGTAAAAATATTTTATTAAAAATTACTTTTTCTTTTATTTCTGTAACATTATTCAACTTAATGCATATCATAAAATAAATTTAACCAAATATTTTTTACAGAATTAATATTTTTCTAATATATATTATTTTATTTTATTTTTAAGATTTATACAGAGAATTATTTATCCCTTCTATTGATACTTTATTGCTAAAAACATTCAGTCCATGTGAGCTTCTAGTGCACTTCTCATGGGTTTTTTTTTCAAATAATAAAGTTTTGACACTAACCCTTACTATTACTATTACTATTACTATTATTATTATTATTATTGTTATTATTATTATATATAAACATATATATAAAGTGGCACAAGATCCATTTGCAATAACACCCATTTGCCAACTTCCTCTAAAGATCACTTTCTTCTACCTTGTTTTCTCTCCTTTTTGTTGGAACCGGAGATTTTGAATATTTCCTTGTACAAGATTTTGGTGTTTTCGATAAAAAAAAAAAAAAAAAAGAAAGAAAAGAGGTCTTCCATACCATTATACAAATATAACATTGCATCACAGTAAAGTCTTCCTGAGTTTGGTTAGTGTAGTTAGACTCTCTTGTTCTTATTAGTTCATGTGTTTGATCTTTTCTTTTTAATTTTTTTTCTCTTGCAGGCGTTTAACATTCTTTGTAATTGAATTCTTGACATGGGTTTAATCCGAAATTCAAGTATTAGAAATGGTGATTATTTGGAAGGGATGCTTAGTGATTATGTTGTTGGAAAATCCAAGTTTAAAGGTAACAATAACAATAAGAATCTTCCATCAGCTAAGCTTGTTACTGTTCTTACTTGTCTCCAATTTGCTTTTGCTGTTTATGCAACTTTCTTACTGTATTATTTGAGCCCTTCCATAGATTTAAGAGCCAAACCTGACTTTTCATGGGCTACAAGAATTGCTCAACAATGGAAACAATTTATTGTCCCTCATCATGTTGTTAGTAGTTATCAGGATTCTTCTTCTCTTGTCAGATCAGAAATTCAACCTGTCATCGTTCCTTCAGAAGTTTGTGAAAATGAAAAGATTGATTTCCAACAAAAGAAATCTAATGATGATCAAATGATCAAGCTGAAAAGAGAGCTGTATGATGAAATTCTGGAATTCCAAAACAAATCTTTCGGTACAGAAACTCTTTCTGAACTCATGTCAATGAAATCTAGGTGGGATTTTCACGGTCCGAATAAACCGAAAATTACAGTAATCTTAAATCATTTCAAGAGAAAAACACTTTGTGCTCAGGTTGATTCTTTGCTTCAACAGACTCTTCCTTTCCATCACGTTTGGGTGTTATCATTTGGCAGCCCAAATGAGGTTTCTCTGAAAAGAATTGTGGATAGTTATAATGATTCCAGAATCAGTTTTATCGGTTCAAGCTATGATTTCAAGTACTATGGCAGATTCCAGATGGCTCTACAAACTGAAGCAGATCTGGTATACATTGTTGATGATGACATGATTCCAGGCAGGAAAATGTTACAAATTTTATCCCATGTATCAGGAACTGACAAGTACCAGAATTCAGTTCTGGGTAGCATTGGAAGGATTCTGCCATTCAGGCAGAAAGATTTCACATTTCCAAGTTACAGGAAATTCAGATCCAAGGAAGCTGGTTTATACTTGCCAGATCCTGCTTATGATATAACAATTGACAGAGTTGTTCAGGTTGATTTTCTTTCAAGTTCATGGTTTCTTTCTTCAGAACTTGTGAAGACACTCTTCATTGAAGCACCCATGACTTTCATGACTGGAGAAGATTTGCACCTCAGGTATGTATATTCATTTTATTTATTTATTTATTTCTTTTCATTGCAATAATTTCATGCATATCAATCATATATTAAGTAATAAGAGTTTGTTGGTAATTATTTAATTAATATTGGGTTGGTAACCTGTTCGTTATTATATGAGCAACTATCATAATACATACATTTGCTGGATTAAGAATGTGAACAATTGCTGGGAAGTCGACTTCCCTTTTAAGATTCCCGGCAGCACTCACTATTACATGCAGAAATCAGCATAAGAAATACATAATCTATCTTGTTGAATAAATCTGATATTATTTACAGCAGTAAATGTGGGGCTTTGTGATACTAATGATTTCTTTTTCCAACAAATGCAGTTATCAGCTTCAGAAATACAGAAATGCAGGATCATTTGTTCTTCCAGTCGATCCAAATGACAAGGAAACATGGGGAGATAGTGAGCATAGGCTTGCTTATGTTTCTGAAACCACTGTAATCTTCAAAGACACTGTTCAAGTCAGAGATGATCAATGGTGGAAAGCATTTTCTGCTGGTTATATCACTCAATGGGCAGCAATGTATCCTCAGAAAATTGATGCAATGTTTTATGCTCATTCTGTTGATGAAGTTAAAGCCCTGGCACCTCTTCTGGAAAAATTCAGGTCTACTGTTGGCAAGAAGGCTTACATTGCTGTCCCTGGTGGCAATTTGTGCCCTTGTGAAGATGCTGTAATTGCTCTGAATTGGCCCAAGTTTGTGTGCAAAGAGAGACGGTTTAAGATATTTGATTTGGGGGTCGAGTCATCGTCAGGAATGTCGAATTATGAAGTTCCAGTGATTCAAGCAGTTTACTCTAGCATGAAAGGATTGATCAGAATTCACAATCCAAGTGTGGTGATCACTGTTTCTGATATTGATCCTGATGTGAAGAAAGCTATAAAAATGGCGACCGAAACAAGTTCAAATGGTACAACAATGATTTCATTGCCAATACCTTCTATTTCCAAGGTTCTGTGGATGGCTGATCTTAGATCAACCGCTCTGCCAAGTAAGAAATGCCAATTCTCCAATCTTAACAGGCAGTTCCTCTTTGGTTTTTGTTTCTTATAAAGTTTCGTCTTACTGACCTTATATCATAAACTTGTCTCGCAGATTGGAATAAAATGCGGATCTCTGTCAATATAATCACCCAAAATCGTGCTCAATCGTTGTCAAGGTTGCTCGATTCGCTCCAAAACGCATACTATCTTGGCGATGATATTCCCATCAATTTCAATATGGACAGTAAGGTGGATGAAGAAACTATAAGGCTAGTGAGTTCATATAATTGGACTCATGGTCAGAAAACACTCAGAAGAAGAATCATCCAAGGAGGTTTAATCAGAGCAGTAAGTGAAAGCTGGTACCCTGCTTCTGATGATGATTTCGGGTTATTACTTGAAGACGATATCGAAGTCTCTCCATATTATTATCTATGGATCAAATATGCCCTTTTAGCCTACCATTATGATCCTCAAATTTCATTTCCTGAGCTAAGTTCAATCTCATTGTACACTCCAAGGTTAGTAGAAGTGGTGAAAGAAAGACCCAAATGGAATCCGACCGAGTTTTTCAGACAAATCCATCCCAACACACCTTACCTTCATCAACTACCCTGTAGTTGGGGAGCAGTGTTCTTCCCCAAATTGTGGAGAGAATTCTATGTTTACATGAACATGAGATTCACCGAAGATGCCAAGGCAAACCCAGTTCAAATTCCAAAATCCAGAACCAACGGATGGCAAGCTTCCTGGAAAAAGTTCCTGATCGACATGATGTATATCAGAGGGTACGTAAGTCTATATCCAAACTTTCCAAACCAGGCAAGTTTCTCAACAAATCATATGGAACCTGGAGCTCATATTAGTGCAAAAGACAACGTTGTTAGACATGACAAAGCAGATTTTGAGGTTCCATTGTTGAAGGAAGATTTCAGAGCTTTATTGCCCAAAGGTAAGCTGCCACCAGCATCAAAATTGCCATCAATTAACCTGTTTAACCAGCCTGTTTCTCTTAAAGGGCTGAAAGCAGCAGGAGCTAAGTTGGGCCGAGATGTTCTAAGATGCGATAATCTTACAGAAATTGTAACTGTGGATCATCAAACTGGTTTGCCTGTTAGCTGCACCAAATTCTGACATTAATTCATTCCTACAGCACGGAACATTCAGTTTTATCTTGTTCGTAATCTTGCATAGAATTGATTTATTGGGTAAAATCATAGACAAATCAATAAAATTATTGTATTTGTCAATTTTTTCAATCAACTGTCACGATTATGAATAATGAGAGTACGCTAATCGATGTAATCATGTTAATAAAAACATGCAAATATTGTTAGTTGATTTACAACTATATGGAGATTAAGTGTAAGGAAGAAACAAGGAGATAGCTTTTCTTTATCGTCTTCCTGACAAAAAAATATATTAAAGATATTTAAATAATATGACAAGATTATCGAATCCTTTTAAGTTTATTTTTGTAATATTATATTTATTTTAAACCTTTTAAGTTTACATTTAATTTTTTTTATTAAATCTCATTAAACTCTAAAGTACATTTTTTTTACAAATATTTTTCAAATTTTATTATTTTTTATAAAAGTGCAATATTTTTCGAAAACTTTGCAATTATGCGAAAATCCAAAAAAAGAAGAAGAAAAATTATTTTTTTAGTTGAATTTTCCTGTATGTTAGATTTTAATTGTTAGTTCTTTTGGTCATCACAAATGATAATAAAATAAATAATTAAAAATTAAAAATTCTTGCATATTATAATATATGATAGAAAAGAAAATTAATATTTATGATGTTGATTTGTTATCTTTTTTTTTTTTTTAATTTTGACTTAAAATTGTTAGGATTTACACGCTCAATCATCATTTTTGTATCTTGTTAAATTGAATAGTTATTATAAGAAAGATAAAATAATTAGACTAATATATTATTTAATTTTGTTATTATGATCAAATACAAAAGCATGTAAAATTAATAATTATTAAAAATATGAAGGGTACATTTTTGAAACATATTTTAAATACTTGACCAGAAACATTAAAGAGTAGTATTTCATATATGATACATATATTTTATATAATTAATTAATTTATTAGAAAAATGCAAACTTTTTAATTTTACATATAAATAAGCAATGTAATGCACATTTAATGTAAAAATAATATTTTATTTTATTTGAATTTTATATTTTAGGTAAATTAGTAGTTATTTGCTTTTTTACAATTTATTCATAAAATGTTTTATATAAAGATTTAAACTAAATGAATATTTCGAAATTTGGAACTGGAACGTAGTTAGGTAGAGCATGCAAATTTTGCCTTTTTTATCATTTAAAAACCGTCATTAGGGCAATGCAGTTTCGTATCAAAAATTGAATTAATTTTTTATTTTTTTCAATTTAAAAATTTATAAATTAAATTGAATTTTGATTTAGTTGGTTTGATTTTTTTAATTTATTTTAATTTTTAAATTAAAAATTTTAATTTTTTAAAAATCAAATTAAATCATGTCCGAGTACATTACTTTCTATACGGAATGCAAATCTATGAATCAATTTGCCATTTTAATTAATAATCAAATAAACAACAAATAAGGTAAATTTTTTAAGTTCTACATTTGAATGCATCTCATTTTAATTTGCTATCAACCATTAATTTTAAAATAATGATTAATTACTTGATAATTAATCATTATTTTATAAATATTCATTTCTCCAAAAAAATTATTTAATTTAAACATTTATACCAATAATTACTGATCATTAATATTTAATTATTTATATATTAATTAAGAAACTAAAATATCTGATAATAATAATAAAATAATGGACGTTTGGTTTGAATTGAACCAATACTGAACAATTGCCGAAATAGCATAATAAAATCATTTTTTCAGGAAGCAAAATAATATCTTATTATTTTAAAAAAGGTCAAAAAAGTTAAAACATTTTTTGAAAAAGCTTTCGAACACAATTTTTATGCAAAATACGATTCAAAATAATAATTTAGAAACTGGAAAAATGTACATTATAAGAAACAATATTACCAAAATATTATACTAATAATAACATTTCTTTCTACAATCTCACTTTTCTTATTTTTAAAATTGAAGAATTCATATATATATATATATATTTGATAAAATATTTTATTTACTTTATAAAATTAAAAATAAAATATTTATAATTTATAAAATATCATATCATTTTAAAATAATATTCCAAAAATATTTTATTTTAATATTTTTAAAAATTTTATGCATATATAATCACTTATTTATCAAATTTTTCATTAATGAATCCAATTTTTTTTTTATTTGTTTATAGATACAAAAAGATAATATATTTCTTCGCTTACAAAAGAGAACAAAATTCTACCTAAAATGAAAAGTCAAACAATTCCATTGATTTATTTCTAGATCAAATGTGTTGTGGAAGAAAAAAGGGGAAGTGAAAATACAAGTCTACCTCTCTCTTTTAATTTTAATAATTCAAAGATAAATATTATTTTTATAAATTTATATGGAGATAAATATTACTTTTTTAATTTTAATTCAAAGATACATATTTTTTAAAATTTATATGAAGATAAATATTACTTTTTAAATTTTAATTTAAAGATAAATATTATTTTTTAAAATTTACATGAAGATAAATATTTCTTTTTAAAACTTATTAAAAATAAATATAAAAATTAATTTAATAAATAAAAATAATAAAATAAATTTTGTTTAAAACTACTAAATTTTATTCAAAATTAAAAATTACTAATTTTATTCAAATATAAATATTACTTATTTTATTTCTATTTGTTAAAAATTACAAATTTTATCTATATTTATTACTTATTAAATTTTATTTAAAGATAAATACTACTAATTTATCATTAATTACTTTTTAAAAATTATCAAAAATAAATATAAAAATTAATCTAACAAATATAAATTATAAAATAAAATCTTTTAATATAAATTACTACACAAAATAAATTTATTAATTAAATTAGATTATAATATATTTTACATAATTATCTTATTAAATTTGAAAAATGGATGACTTAATATTAATTAACATAATATAAACGTAATTATCTTATTAAATTT
>CANYBF013043224.1:0-11110 GCA_948192965.1 Dalechampia spathulata | reverse complement strand
ACCTAAATGATTCGGCCAAATCACTCACAAGGGAAAAATAATTCGGCCACTTTAAGAAACCACCCAAACAGGTTAGTATTTTGAAGATCTTTAACTAATCTAGCTCACCTTTGAATAAAAATGACTAAATAAGCTAAACTTACTTCATCCTTTGCATTTTTTTCATGATCCATAAGGATCCTTTCACCATCAACTCATTTTCACCATAGAATCCTCATGCATGTACCTTGGACACAAGATTAAACAAGGAAAAGTATGGTCAACAACAAGTAAGGTACGGTTTCTTAAAGAAAAATGCATGATTCAAGAGGTTCATAACTTACTCCTTAAGGAAATTAATAAGAAGTGGTTTGGCTTTGTGAAGAATAAGGAGAAAATGGGGTCTTTTTAGCCTCAGTAAAAGGAATGCATACCAAACCAACTCCAACATGAAAAATCCGAATGAAAAGAGCTTGTCATGTTGCGGTTTTCGAACCCCCTTGAAGAGCATGATTCAGCTTATTTATGAATAAACTAGAAATGAAGAAATCTTGGTTCCGTCATCTTTAAAATGTATAGAACATGTATTCTTTATAAGATTTCAAGTAGATATGAAGATAAGAAGAAGTGTTGTTTTGATTTTGCCATGAAGAATAAGGAGGATTCATGAAAAAAATGATAAGAAAAGAAGGTAAGAAGTAAGAAGAATAAGGAGAGTATTCGACCATAAAGAGGAAGAGGAAAGAAAAGGAGGAGTTAGGTCATATACAACCCTAATTTTTTTATAGAATGAGATATATTTATAACATGAGTGCAAGTTAGCTTCTCTACACCCATTCTATAGGATTCTAGCTCACTTCCTATACCATTTTAAACTCTATACATATATGCTACGATTTTCACTCCCTTCATACCATAAAATATGTATAAATACACATAAAATTTTGTATGCCACATAAATACCCCTTCCATGTCATCATTTTTAATCATTTTAATTATTTTATTCACTTTCTCTTTCCTTCCACTACACCACTTCCCCATATCTTTTCAAATTTCCCATAACTTATTTTTCTATTACTCATACACCCATTTATTTATTCAATATTCCTTTTTCCATCTTTCAATAACATATAAATTAAAATTTCATAATTTCCACATCATTAAATCAATATTATTAAATTTTCATTTTCCACATCATCAATCTATTATTCAACTTCCATATCATTATTAATTAATAATTAAATTAATCCATATTATATTCCTTCCATCACATGTCTAAAATAATACTTTATTAATATCTCTTTATCCTTAAATAATACCCATTTATTCACTCCATAAATTCCATAATTCAATTATCATATCATCATGCCTATTTATGACATCATCATGATATCATTAATAAAATTACTAATTTACATTTTCTAATATTTTCATACCATAATATACCTTCATAATTGTAATATCAATTCTTAATTAATCATTCTTAATGAAATTAAAATCATAATTTAGCTTATTCGCTTACATCATCATTATCATTTATGACATCATAATTCAATTTCCACTTAATTAGGCTTTCTTTTCTATATTCTCAAATCTTATTTTATATCAATCATCCCAGACATAATTATTTCAATATACTTATTAAATATTCCATTTTTTTCACTAATCCTTAATTATTTCCATACGTATCTATTATACATACATTTTTCACTCGTATAATTCATTTATTCGATTCTTAATCATACTTAATTCATATATTATGTACACTCCAAATACAATCATAATTTAGCTTAATTTCTCAATTACATGCATTTCTATGCATACGTAAATATTTTTGCCTCGATATACATGTAATTTATCGCTCGATCCAATTTTACATGTTCGAGCTTATTTTTCCGCATTCGACTTAAACTACTTTCATCTTATCATCATTTCTTAATCGTAATAGGTATTTCCTATCAGTATCATACTATTTATAATTTTCTCCTTGAAATATACATTTTTTTGGAATTCCACATCATCACCTTATTTTTGATCGTATAGGGATAATTTCATTACTTGAATCATTAATATTTTTTTTTACGCTAAAAAAAAATGACGATGTGACACTTTCAAGTCCGTATCATTCCTTGAGGGAACCCCTTGAGAAGATTGTGCTTTCACTCCAAGTACGGTCCTCGATCCATGAGCATCGCAAGCCTTGCTCTAAGCCCCAGCAGAAACCGATGCTCACAGTGTCAACTCCACTGGGGATATCACGATGAAAGAGTTGTGGCATCTAAGAGTTTCCATATCAATTTTCCCATCATAGTTGGATTAATTATATGCATCACAACACCAGTCCGTGCCTACACACACCACCCTGGTCCTGTGTCAAAACTGGTGATTGTGGGTGAGTGAGTACCTTGGACTCCATTCGACTCCTTGGAAAAGCAAATCTGCCTTCACTACTCACTGTACTATACTGATAACCATCGATGATTCTTGGCGGATAGATGTAAGGTATAGTCCTATATCGATGATTCCATTTGGTTGGATAGGTTGTGGACAACATGGTGAGAGACCTTAGTGTATTCTCAAAACCAGACTAAAGCCCATGTAGTAAGCCTAGCAACATTCCAAACTAGGACCTTTATTGCATGCTATGTAGATCTTTGCCTTATCATGTCAGAGGATTTGCATAGACCCGGCCTATTATCCTCCCACGTATTGCTCTGTTAAGAGTTGGAATCCTTTCATGATTCCGTATGGTTGCATAACCTCACGCTTATTCCACGGGTGTACTCTTATCATTACAATATGATCATGCCCATATTGCTCTGCTAAGAGTCGAAATCCTTTCATGATTTTGTTTGGTTGCACAACCTCATACCAATTCCATCGGCATCCACTTATCATAGCAATATGGCTAGGCTGAAATGCTGTCGGGTTTTCACCGTAATCCCTCATATGATCAGGCAATGATCATCCCTTTTACTTGCCTTATTGAGAGAATCACACCTCAAGTTCCCAATGTAACTCCGGGCTAGTATCTCACCTAGGAAAGGAGAACTTGAACTGACTAATTCTCATGGAGGTATAAGGGTGGCAGGGAGCTCTGCTATATGCTACATGTTCGCTAACCGTTTTCGTGTTTTCTGTCTAAACACGCATACATGCATACTCATGTAATCTTCTAACGGATTTCCTTTTGTAGCCATAATGCTGGATGTTTCTTAGCATTGGAAACACATACATCCTATGTGACACATCACGTGTACCCACGCATAAACATGATAACTTGCTTTATCACAGCCATAACATCAGATGTTTCCTAACATAGGTCATACATACATCCTACATGTCGCATCACATGCACCATATGCAAATGCATGTGCATACTCATGCATTCATGCTAACTCTTTCTATCATGTATAGACAATGTCAGACTCTCAGTACACCAGGAATGTTGCATCATCATCTGACCCTACTGCCTTAACACTAGATGAGGCCACACTTGCTACAGTTCAGAAACTCATTGACCAGTCAATGGCCAAGCTTCTGAATGAAAACTTCCAGACTCTCCTATAACAACATATTCGGGAGGCTCTTCATCCTGTAGAATTCATCACCCCACCAGCTTTGAAGGGAAGGGTGTTAATCTATACGACATGGAGACTGATGATGATGTCTCGCTCCATATGCATGATGTTTAGAAATTTGAGACCACTATCTTGGAATAGAAGATAGAACAGTTGTAGACTATCATGAAGACTAAAGGAATAGGGTCTGACATGGACTTCAAAGAGTTTTCTATCCGAGCTATCAAGGGGCTTCCTATAAAGTTTAAGCTCCCTGATGTTCTTAAGTACAGCAAAGTTGGGGACCCAAAGAACCATTTGAAAACATACACCATGATGATGAGCACTATAGACCTGTCAGATGATCAGATAGTCCAGCTCTTCTTCATCTCACTAGAGGGACTAGCACTAGCCTGGTATCATAGTCTAAACAAGGCAACCACGGTCCAGTGGAAGCCTCTTTGTACTGCATTCTGTAAATAGTATGGGTTCAAATCCTGGTTTGATATAACCCTGATGGATTTAGAAATGATTAAGTAGAAAACCAATGAGTCTTTTATGGATTACTTTAGTCACTGGATGGATAAAGCTGAACTAGTCAAACAAAGGCCATTTGAATATGATATGATCAACAAGCTTATTACGGGGTCACTACCTAGATAAGCTAAAGTATCAGATGTTCCACACCTTTGAGGATATCTACTTTATCGGCCAGTGGATCGAACAGACCGAGGGGAAAAAGAAGCCTTCCTTCATTAAACCTAAAACCACCACATACACTCAAACATAACAGAAGCCACACTACATCAATGCCCTGTAAACACCAAATCCCATACTCCAAAACACTACCCCATCCAGGAGATTCTTAAATCTTGGAATGCCACTTTCCAAGGTTTTTGGGTGTCTTCTCAAAGCTAAACTGATCAAGCCACTAGAGCCAAACTTCAAAACACCACCCCTAGCCTCGATGGACACCAAAACCTACTACCACTATCACCAGCATCATGCCCACAACATTGATGACTATTGGCTCCCTCATACTGGTTATTCAGAACCTCATAGACTCTAGTGAGATTGAAGACCCTGAAAAATCCAAACCATCAACCAAGATAAACCAGTTGCCTAACTACCAAAAAGCCAACCACACTTACATGCTCCAATCAGGGTTTCCAGAATCCCTGGTTCTCAACTCCTTTTCTCCCCTTGGCAGTGAGAGGGTTGCTCAATTACCCACTATTAGCTTTTGCTCTGGTGGTGGATTTGACATTGGTGCCATTGACATATGGTATGATAGCTTAGATGATGAGTCAGTAGCTACTCAGGATTCCACTAAGTCTGAATCATCACAGGATCAGGCTTTGAAGAAGGGTAAGTCAGTTGAGACCCCCAAGGCAGCTAAGGCAGCACCAAAATTGCCTAAGTAGCAGAAAGGGTTAGGTGCTAACAAGATGTCCTCTCGAGTCCATAATATGACTCGTAGTGGTAAGGTATTCACTCCTCCCGACTTTAAGAAGAAGCCAAAAGCTGCTAAGAAGCCAACCTAGGCTAGGCCCACTAGGGATAAGGCTGGTCTAAGCAATGTTCCAGCTCTACAGCCAATTGATCAGGCTGCTCAGCTTGATAATGTTGTCATCAAGCAATTGAAGAAGACACAGGCTAACATTAGCATTTGGGACTTGGTGTTATCTTCCCAATAACATTGACGGGCCATCGTCAAGGTACTCTCAAGCATGAGAATCTTTCTTATTACTTCTACCTTTAACATGAAGAGCTAGTTGGTGAATCAGGAGTTACCCTCTAGCATGATCACTTTCTCTGATGTAGATCTACTAGTCGAGGGTATCCGCCACAACAAAGCACTTTTCATTAGGGTTTATATCATGAAGTTCTCCACTCTCTATGGCATAGTGGATGATAGTTCTGGCATCAATATCTGCCTGCTCAAGGTGTTGCCCAAGCTTGGGGTTTAACTTTCAGACTTGAAACCATGCAAGACTATCATCAGAGTTTATGATAAGTCCAAATGGGAGGTTATTGGTACCTTCACTACCACTATCATTGTCGAGCCAATCAAATCAGTGGTGGAATTTATAGTTCTCAACATCCCGGTGTCATTTCCACTACTACTGGGCCGACCATAGTTCTATCCCCTGGGAGGTGTGCCATCCACCTTGCACCAGAAAATCAAGCTCCCATATAATGAAGGTGTGGTTACTATTACTGCTAATGATGAGGTTGCTCTAGCCTACATCAGAGAAGATGTCCTTCTCATGATTGGTTTTCAGATCATTACCAACGGAGAACTTGAATCATACTCGTACCAACCGAGTCACACTGTGGAGAGGATGATGCAACTGATGAACTTTATGCCTGGCATGGGTTTAGGCCAATACCAATAGGGTCTGGTAGAGTTCAACATTCCTACAGCCATGTGGTAAGAAAGGTACTGTATTAGGTTCAATCCCTACACTTCAGATAAGCCAGAAGAGTGTAAGATGGTTCTCTTCATCTAGGGGGAGATACAGTATGACCATGCTCCTGAGTTGCCTAACTCGGATGATTTCTTCGACCAGTAGTTTACCATCTTTGGTGATGTTTGTGACCTGTCAACCTTGACAGTAACCAAGAAAGCCACTGCTGCCTCCTTTATCATCAGCCCTGACGATGCTTTCTAGATCTTCGATGATGTTGCTGATCTCACCACTGGTCGCCTGGAGCTAGAAATCACTACAGTTGCTGCACTGGGAGCCAAGCTACAGAACTTGGACATAGAGGACTTGCTACTACCAAAGGTCTACGAAGACATAGCCATACTGGTGGATAGCACTTTTGAGGAATTACTGTATAAGGACACTGATGTCCTAATTTCTGTTTTATTTGATGATGATGTAATTCCATCTAAATATAATGCAATGAAGAATAACTTTACTTATGTTTATGATATGTATTCTGATGGCATTGTGCATGAACATGAGCATTACATGAGCATTTTTGACATTAACACATCATGCATTAAAAATGTTAACATTAACACAGATGATAAGCCATGTCTACTCCAGATTGCATCAGACTTGACCTCTGAAGAGAGAACAGAAATAATCAGCATGTTGAAAAAGCATATAAAAGCCTTTGCTCTAGGCTATGAAGACATGCCAGGTGTCGACAGATCCATCGCGGAACATAAAATTGCTACCAAGCCAGGGTTCAAGCTAGTTAAGTAGAAGCTATGGCGTCTTCAACCAGAGTGGGCACAAAAGGTCAAGGAAGATATCCAGATGCAGTTGGATGCCAAATTCCTTAGCCAATGTAGTTCCAGTTCCTAAGAAAATGGCAGGGTCAGAGTCTGCGTAGACTACAGGGATCTGAACAAAGCATGCTCAAAGGATGACTTTCCTTTACCCCATATCGATGTACTCGTCGACAATGCAGTTTCTAGCACTATGTATTCCTTCATTGATAGGTTTTCAGGGTACAATCAGATCCTGATGGCAATTACAGACAAGGTGAAGATAACTTTCATCACAGAATGGGGGACCTACTACTACAAGGTCATGCCCTTTGGCTTGAAGAATGCAAGTGCTACCTACCAATGAGCTCAATAAGCTTGTTGCATGATTTGATCCACAAGGAGGTCAAAGTCTATGTAGATGATATGATGGTAAAGTCTCCCACCAGAGAAGAGCATCTGGCTGCTCTTGATAGATCTCTTATGCATGTTAAGAAATATGGACTCAAGCTAAACCTGAAGAAGTGGACATTTGGGGTGACATCTGGTAAGCTGCTGGGTCACATTGTTAGTCAGAGGGGTCTCGAAGTGGATCTTGACAAGGCAAAGTCAATCATTGAGATGCCTATTCCTAGAACTGAGATCGAAGTCAGAGGATTCTTGGGATAGCTCCAATACATCAGCAGATTCATCACCAAGCTTACTACCATGTGTGAGCCTATATTCAAGCTTTTAAGGAAGAACCAGCCTATGGTTTGGGATAAGAAATGCCAATTTGCATTTGAGAGGGTGAAGCATTACCTCTACAACCCACCGATCCTGTAACCACCTTGGTCGGAAAAACCATTACTACTCTATCTAGCTTTAGAAGAGAAGTCAGTGGGTACTATGATGGCTCAGGAGAACAAAGCTGGAGTTGAGCATGTTGTCTACTACCTGAGTAAGAAGCTACTGCCAACTGAATGCAAATATAGCACTGTTGAGAAGCTATGCATGGCTGTGGTCTAGGTCATCAAGAAACTCAGACACTACTTCAAGTCATACCAAGTTCAAGCAAGTTCTAAGGTTGACCCTATGAAGTACTTGTATGCAGCTCCTTCAATGGTAGGGAAACTCTCCAGGTTGCTAATCATGTTATTAGAGTTTGATATGCAGTACATCACAACTAAGGTGGTTAAAGGTAGAGCAATTGCAAAATTCTTAGCATCCAGGCCGATGGATGACTCTGAGACCTTTGAACTGGACTTCCCATATGAGCACTTGGGGGTAGTTGATGTCAAGAAATGGCAACTATACTTTGACAGTGCAGTCAACAGAAGAGGTGCAGGCATAGGAGTTGTATTAATCACTCTTGAAGGTGAACTCATTATGATTTCAAAGCGGCTGAGCTTTTTAGTCACCAACAATATGGCTGAGTATGAAGCATGTCTGTTCTAGCTAGAAGCATTGTTAATGATCGGTGCCCAAGATATACAAATATTTGGTGATTCGATGCTTGTCATTCACTAATCCATGGCTGAGTGAGAAGTCAAAGAGGAAAGGCTTAAGCCTTATGCTGAATACATGAAGCTCATGGTTTGCAACTTCAGCTCATGCCAATTCATTAACATGTTGCGTGAAGAGAATCAGATGGCCAATGCCTTGGCCACACTGGCTTCAGTCTGTGAATGACCACATAATCAAAGTCAACCTATATTCATCGAGCAATCAAAGATTCCTTGCTATGAAGGAGAACGGGTTATGGCACTAGACCAACTAGACAAGATCCCATGATATGCATATATCATAAACTTTTTGAAAACTGGTGCTTATCCGAAAGAAGCCAACAAGACTGATAAACTAGCTCTATAAAGACTAGCAGCCAACTTTACCTGGTATCATAGAAATGGTACACGCTGGTGTATGTGGGTCTTACATGAATGGATTCGCTCTCTACAGGAAGATCCTATGCCAGAGATATTTCTGGCTCACCATGGAGATAGACTGTATATAGTTTGTACAGAGATGCCATGAATGCCATATTCATGGAGATCTGAGTCACCTACCACCAGTCAAATTGCAAAATTTGATAATGCTTTGGCCATTCTCAGCTTAGGGAATTGACATCATGGGTGAGATTCATCCTAATGCATCCAACGGACATCGGTACATACTAGTGGCTATTGACTATTTCTCTAAGTAGGTAGAAGCTGAATCCTATAGTAAACTGGGGGTAAAGCAGGTTGCCAAGTTTATAGAGAAAAATCTCATATGTTGATATGAGGTACCACATCACTTGGTGTCAGATAATGGAGTGTAGTTCCAAGGCTAGGTTGCTGACTTACTGAAAAAGTATGGGATCGAGCACCATCTATCTTCTCCTTATCGCCCTCAAGCTAACGGGGCAGTCAAAGTGGCTAACAAAATGATTAAGTGCATCATAGCCAAGACAGTGAGAACTTACAGGGACTGGCATGAGCAGCTACCATTTGCTTTATGGGGTTACAAAACCACTGTAAGGAGTCCTACAGGTACTACTCCCTACTCACATGTTTACGGGACATAAGCCATATTGGCAATCGAACTGGAGCTAAAATCACTTCGTACCATTTTGGAATCTCAGTTACCAGAACCTAAGTGGAAAAGGGCCAGGCATGAACAGCTGGTTACTATTGATGAGAAGCGGTTGAAGGCCATCTATCACCTACAGCTTTACAAGAAATACATGGCAAATGCATTCAACAGAAAAGTCAAGCCTGTTGCCATACTGGAAGGTGATTTAGTTTTAAAGTAAGTCAGACTAGCTATCTGCAACCTTTATGGAAAATTCAGACCTAACTGGGAAGACCCATTCCTAGTTAAAAATATCCTTTCCAAAGGCGCTGTTCGCATCTCGGATTTGGAAGGTAATGAATTCTCAAAACCTGTCAACCTTGGTGAGCTGAAAACCTACATAGGTAGTTCACGCAAAAGTTAAGGCAAAAGAATAATATTTGCTTGATAAGTTGAAAATCTGCTTGGACGACTCATGCAAAATTAGAGCTCTTAGAGGTAAAAGGAGAGTATTAAAATAGTTGATTAGAAAATCTCACACGAGGCTGGTCAATAACAGGAGTTAAGTCTGATGCATATCCAGAACTTTTGTGTTGATTTTAGCATTTTTCTTGCAAATGTGTTAATCTCATAAGTGAAAATAGAATACATGTTCATAAACGTACCCATAAGTAATACAAATCTCAAAAGCAAAGCATTATCATCCTTTATTACATATTATTACCTAATAATCTCTTATAGTATAGGATTCAGGCATGGTGCAACACCCATAACTTGTACTCATCATGTGTGGCAGGTCCAGCTCTAGGAATCTCCACCAGTACTATTTGGCGACGAGGCCAAGTCCTCTCCACATGCTCCACAAAGCGAGGCACCAGCCGTCCTCCTTCAAACTCTGTCAGTCGAGGTATAGTCTGCTGATGGCTATACTAATGACAGATCCTAGCAGGACTGTAGTGCGTGCAATGCCTGAATCCCAATAGTGGGATGCAATCTATATAGGTTATTATAATCACATACTGTATGCACCACCAAGGATAACTCCACCTGATCTTGCTCTCAGGACGGGTCCCTATCCACTCAATCCAGCCTTGGAATGTCATCATCTTTGCCTCGCTGAAGGTATAACCCTCTGTATGTGGCTATAAGGGAGATATCTTTATGGGTCCTCTGCTGGTGGCGCCAAGATCCCAAGCTTCTCTTGAAGCTAGATCTGTAACAAAATAAAAATAATAAAAGCTCACTGAGTTGAAATCCTTATAAAAGGTTGCTCAGGCAAATATTAGAGTGACCCACTGAGCTGAAAACCCAACGGGGTAGTTCAGGCAAAAATTAGGGTCCAAAGAAAGAACAATAACTCGATGAGCTGAAAACCTTACAAAAGGTGACTCATGAAAAAATTAGGGTAAAAACACAGCTTTTCTAAGTTGAAAACCTACGAAGGTTGCTTAGAATCATTACTTGCAATAGAAGAAGACTATCACTGAAACGCTTGGATAGTCTTTGCTTCACTTTATCCAACCCAAGGATCATATCTGCAACGATCATAGGAAAAGGACTTTAGCCTTGCATTATTTGGTCCACCACAGGCTCAATTAGCAAATCTCCATAACTGGATGGTGTGAGCGCCGGTTTCTGCCGGGGCCCAGAGCGAGGCTTGCAAGAGTTACGAACCGGGGACCGCACTTGGAGCGAAAGTGTAGTCTTCCTAAGGGGTTCCCTTAGGGAATGATACGGACTCGAAAGAGTCACAAGGAGTCACCACCGGATGGTTCCGGATTGGTCCAACCGACCCATAGCATGAGTGCTAGTT
>CANYBF013042980.1:0-16595 GCA_948192965.1 Dalechampia spathulata | reverse complement strand
TTTTATTAAAACCGGAAAAGTGAATATGATAATACGGAAGATAAGTAGAATCGAAATGCCGAACCCAACTCTGAAGAAATTCGGGCTGCTTTCCCTCAGCAGGAAGGCTCGGGTTTATTTTTTCCCGACTTGTTTAGTTTTTCAATTGAGTTGATTAGATGAGTCGGGTGGTGACTCCACATTGTTTTCTGTTATACACAGTTACCACAGCACCACTCGCACACGCACACTGGAATCACACTAATATTTTTCTATTAATTCATGTACTTTAGTGTTTTAGACACATTAAAGATTTTAAAAATAAAATTTTAATAATTTTGGAGATTAATAAGTATTTTATTTGAATTAAAACTTTTAAATGGAGCAATTTGAGCATGATAAGGAGTCTTACTAGTTTTTACTTCTTGACTTCTATTTTAACTTCTAAGTGATATGTTAATATTTAAAGTGTGATTAAATAATTAATATATTACTGTTTGGATGATTATTTAATTTAATAAATAATTTATTCAAATAGAATTCAAAACATACAAAACCATATGTTTTCAAATACAAGCCCATCAACTATTTTAAAAGGCAAAATATGTTTGAATTTTAAAATGGAAAATTGAAATGACATTATGAGAAGATTATTCATTTAAGCATCTTGAATGTATGGATGGATGGATGAATATATAGCATGATGGTGATTATGGACTTAGCCCAATGTGATTGAGCATATGCATTATTTTATAAATTTTGGTAAATAGGGCCTACAAGTCTTGCCTTTTCTTTAAAGTCTTTTATACTTCTCTTCTCATCTACTTCCCCCAATTGTAACTTGGGGTTTCTACTTGAAATTTGTAATTAGATTACATAGGTTGTAAAGGAGATACAAAAGAAGGCTAAAGGATTAAAGGAGCAAGGTGTGATTAACAGCAACTCCAAGATAAAATTTTGTAATAGAATAGTCTTATTTCAAATTTTTGGGGTTTGTAAAATCATGTATAACCTAGGTTTGACCTTAGACTTAAAGTCCATAATCATCATATTATAAACTATTATAATTATAGATGTATGAGTTACATGAGCATGCCATAGCATGCATGAGCCAAGACCATGCATGGTGCATCAATTGCACATACCTACCTTGAATGTTTTAAATGACATAAAAGGAAATAAATCCCTCAAAGGAATATAAATCTAAGGCCTTCCATTTTCTAAGATAAGGGTGGAGAGCTTTTTATCATTCAGGTTGTTGAGCATACTCAAGCCTGTTTAACGTAGGGTATATCTAAGTTTTAAAAATGGGTTGGATTTAAATAAAATATTTTATTTGTTAGGCATACCCAAAGTAAAATGTTTTATAGACCAGTTTGGGGAATTGTGTTACGTGAGAGATATCTACCTATTGACATTAAGTTCTAGTTTGTTGAGCATACTCAAGATTAGGCTTAATGGTCATTAGATACTGACCTACTAAGGAAGGCAAAGCGCTACCTTTTCGGATTAGTAGTTGAGGGCTATTGGTTCAAAATAAAATAGTGGGAGATTAAAACTAATAAAAGACCTTATTATGTTTTTAAATACATGATATTTTTAATGATACACTATTTCTTCTTTTTCTCCAGATTTTTCTAAAATGTCAAGAAAAGTTGATCTCCACGAAATTCTCGAACATAAACTGAATAGATCCAACTATATTGACTAGATTTACTAAATCAAAATAGTTTTGAGAGGCAAACAGATAGCCCATGTAATGGATCAAGCTTATCTATGCACGCCTAGAGCCAACTCCTCTGATGAAGTCAAAGATGCTTACAATAAGTTTAAGTAGGACGATGAGATGGCTAGCAGTATCATACTGGTAGCTATGGAGAATGATCTCTATAAGTAATGCAAGACTATGAACTCTCATACTATAGCTACTTACCTCAAAATGCTTTTTGAGGAAAAAGCAAGGACTAAGAGATTTGAACTCTCAAAAGCACATTTTAGGTGCAAAATGGTAGAAGGGTCATCTGCTATCCTTCATGGTATTAAGATGCATGGCTATATTAAGAGGCTAGAGGCTTTTGGTTTTGGATTGAAACAGGAGCTGGTTATTAACTTTATTATGCAGTCTCTGCCAAATAATTATGCATAATTTATGCTTGACTATCAGATGAATAAAGGAGAGAATACCATTCCTGAGCTTATCAATTTATTGAAATATACTCAGGATGCTAATAAGAAGAGTGCTAAAGCAGCACTGGTAGTTAGTTCTTCTAGACCTACCAAAAAGAAAGGCACAGTCAAGAAGAAGGGTAAGAAGCCAGCTCTAAAGCCCAAACGAGGTATGGATAAGAAAGTTGCAGAAAACCCCCAAGGGTATTTGCTTCCATTGCAATAAGGATGGGCATTAGAAGAGAAATTACAAGGAATATTTAGAGCTAGTAAGTAAAGAAGAACATTACTTCTTCTTTAGGTATATTTGTGATTAAGGCTAACTCTAATGTTATTTCTAATAACAAGAGTTGGGTATTGGATACTAGCTATGCATCTCACATTTATTATGATTTACAGGGGCTGATAAGCAGGAGGAGGCTAAGTAGAAATGATGTAGATATCAGGGTTGCTAATGGAGCACAAGTTGCTGCATTAGAAGTAAGAATCTATATTTTGCACTTAACTTCTAATTTAAAACTAGAACTCAATGATTGTTATTTTGTTCGAAGTTTAAATAAGAACCTTCTTTTAGTATCTTATCTTATTAAACAATGATTTAATTTTTCCATTAATAACAATAGTTGTTCAATGTTTAAAGATGGTATGTTTTATTATTCTGTAAATGTTGAGAATCGAATATATATACTAAATAATACAGATCTCATTTGCAATGTTCAAACTAAGAGAATCAAGGTTAATACTCTTAATCGACTCTTTCTATAGCATTATCATCTTAGCTATATAAATAACACTCGTATGTCTAAGTTGCACAAACTAGGCAACTTATGTTTATTTGATTATGAGTCTTATGAAACATATGAATCTTATTTATTAGGCAAGATGACAAAATCATCCTTTAAAGGAAAAGGTGAAAGAGCTAAAGAGGTACTGAACTCATACATTCAGATGTATGTGGTCCTATGTCCATACATACCAGAGGTGGATATGGTTACTTCATTACATTCATAGATGACTATTCCAGATATGGATGTTTATAATTAATGAAGCATAAATCTGAAGCCTTTGAGAAGTTCAAAGAATTCATAAATGAAGTAGAGAAACAACTTGGCAAGACTATTAAAACTCTTTGATCTGATTGAGGTGGTGAATACCTAAGCCAAGAGTTTCTTAATATCTTATAGATAATGAGATTTTATCTCAATGGACACCTCCTTATACACCTCAACATAATGGCGTATCAGAAAGGAGGAATCAAACTTTATTAGATATGGTTTTGTTCATGATGAGCCTTGCAGAATTACCCAAATCATTTTGGGGCTGTGCACTGGAGATTAATGTTCATGTTTTAAATAAAGTTCCATCTAAATTAGTTGAGGTTACACCATATGAGACGTGGTATAACAAGAAACCTATCTTATCTTATTTGAAGATATGGGGTTGTCCTTCTTATGTTAAGAGGGCAATGTCAGAAAAACTTGAGGTAAAGTTTAACAAATGCTATTTTATGGGATATTCTAGGGAAATCATAGGATATTACTTCTATCAACCTTTGGAATAAAATGTGTTTATTTCAAAGCATGTTGTTCTCTTAGAGAAAGAATTTCTTCTAAAAGGAGACAGTAGGAGTAAATTTTAAATTGATGAAGTTTAATCACCACAAGATGAAGCAAATCAACTGATTGATCCTACTGATGTAGAATCAAAACCTATAAAAACACACTCTCTGAAACACTCAACAAGAATAAGAACTATGCCTGAGAGTTATAGATTTGTTATTCATAAGAATAAGGAAGTCTTATTAGTTAAGAATAGTGAGCCAATAGACTATGATGAAGTTTTGAAAAGTTCAAAATATGACTTATGGTTAAAGGCTATGAAGTCTGAAATGGATTCCATGTTAGAGAACTAGGTATGAATTCTGGTTGATCCACCTGAGGTGATAAAACTTGTTGGGTGCAAGTGGGTTTTCAAAAAGAAGACAAACATGGATGGTAATGTGGGTACCTATAAAGCTTGCTTGGTGGTAAAGGGTTATCGTCAGAAATAATGGATTAACTACGATAAAACTTTCTCACCAGTAGCTATGCTTAATTTCATAAGAATCTTACTTGCTATTGCTATCCATTATGATTATGAGATATGGAAAATGGATATGAAAATAGCTTTCCTTAATAGAAATCTGCTTAAGAAAGTGTACATGACACAACCTAATGGTTCACATCCAATGATAGCAATAAGGTATGTAAACTTCAAAGATCTATTTATGGATTGAAGCAAGCATCAAGGAGTTGGAACATACATTTTGATGAAGTAGTTAAAGAATTTGACTTCATTCAAAACATTGATGAACCATGTGTTTACAAGAAGATTAGTGGGAGTGCAATTGCTTTCCTTGTATTATATGTAGATGACATATTACTCATTGGGAATGATGTCTCATTTTTGCAAAGTGTTAAAGTTTGGTTATCTAAACAATTCTTCATGAAAGACCTTGGAGAAGCCACTTATATTTTAAGTATAAGGATCTATAGAGATAGATAAAGAAGTCTTATTAGTCTTTCACAATCTACTTACATAGACAAGGTGCTAAAGAGGTTTAGCATGGATCTTTCAAAGAAGGGTAATATACCCATGGTACATGAGAAACATCCTTCTAAAGCATGGTGTCCTAAGATACAAGATGAGAAAGATTACATGACTAAGATTCCATATGCATCAGTAATTGGATCCATCATGTATGATATGTTATGTACTAAACTAGATGTGGCATTCTCTTTAAGTGTTACAAGTAGGTTCCAATCTAGTTATGGAGAGGAACATTGGTTGGCTATGAAGAATATCCTCAAGTACTTAAGAAGGACTAAGGATATGTTCTTAGTATATGGAGAATGGGATTTGCAATTAACTGGATATACAAATGCTAGTTTCTAATCTGATAAAGATGATTGTAAATCTCAATCAGGTTACATGTTCGTGATGAATGGTGGTGAAATTATTTGGAAGAGTTCTAAATAAAAGACCATAGCAAATTCTACAATGGAGGTAGAGTACATAGTTGCATCAAATGCAGTAAAGGAGGCCGTGTGGATAGGGAAGTTCATTCATGAACTTGGTATGGTTCCTTGTAGTGCATAAGCTATTCCTCTATTTTATGATAACAATGGAGCAATAGCCCAAGCAAATGAGCCTAGATCTCACCAGAAGAGTAAACATGTACTTACGAGATACCATTTGATTAGGGAGATCATTGGTAGAGAAGAAGTAGAGGTTAACAGAGTTCCCACAGACCAGAACATAATGGACCCTCTCACTAAGGCATTAACACAAAGCAAGCATGATAAGCATGTAACTTCTATAGGATTGAAGTTTATATATGATTGGATTTAGCGCAAGTGGGAGTTTGTTAGTGTATACTCTAGAGCATGATGTTTTATTGTAAGTAATTGAATAATTTATCAATAAAAGGCATTATTCATTATTCAATTTACTTAAAAGGTTATTAACTAAATAATGAATTCCAAGATATTAAAATAGTACAAATGACTTCATAAAGAATTTATGAAATGAGATATTGTATGTAAATGTTCAATATCTAAATTATCCCTTATCAATGTATTAATAAGGGTTGATATTATTAATGCAATTAAGATCAGCACATGTTATACTTCCTTTAGAGATGATTCTTATTCATCATGACAAGAGTTGTCTAAAATGAATATATGGATGAGCAGTAGGGGACTGACTCATTAGAGGCCTTGCCAGTGAGATTTCATATGAATAATTGATCTATGTGTGAGAGTAGCGCATCCCGGACGCGGGAGCGCTGCACGCTGTTCGGCGTGAGATGCCATGGTGCTTGTTCTTCAATGGTCAAATCCTCGATTAACCTGCAAGACCTAGAAAGATCGCGTCGAGAATTTGGTGTAGAGTCGCCACCCAATTCATTTAGTCAGCTCAATTGAGTAACTAGACGAATCAGGAAATTAAACCCGAGCCTTCCTGTGTTGGAAAGCAGCCTGAATTTCTTCAGAGTTGGGTTTGGGATTTCAATTTTATTCGTATTCTGTATTATCATATTCACTTTATCTGACTTTAATGAAAACCAAATCACACGTAATTAGGTTGAAGTTGAATTAGGTCCGATTGCATGGCATAAAGCATTCAAGGAAGCATATCATAAATACAAAGCATAAATAAAGCGGTAAATGCAAGTAAATAAAGTGAGAATAAAATGTGGGTATTTAGATACAACCCACCCAAAAATATAAAGTAATAAAAGCAAGGAAATAAAATTCGGGTATTTAATACAACCCAATCAAATTGAATGAACAAAAGCATAAAAATATTCGGGTATTTAGTACAACCCGACCAAGATAATTAAAAACATGTAAGAATGGAGTTTTGGGCCCAAGGCCCAATTGCTTTCTTTGAAGTCCAATGGTTTCCTTTTGATTGGGCCTTGGGCCCGTAGTTATTTCTTCCTTGCAAATTACCTAATTACGTTCAAAATCACACCAAACACGTAAAAAGGAATAAATGTGAATATGATAATAACATTAATCACAAAAATCATTATGCAAATTACACAAACAGAATTCAAATATTGTACAAGGAGACACAAAAATCATGTAGGAAGGTCGGGGCATATGTTTTAATGCATGAGTGTATGTTTGGCACAGAACATATGCGATCGCATATGATACCAGGAACATCATATGCGATCGCATATGATCATATGCCATCGCGTATGATCATATGCCATCGCGTATGATCATATGCACAGTGACTGAAACATATGCACATAACACAAATATGCATAAAAATCATAAAAAATTAAATAAAATCACATAGAAATAGCATTAAAAATTTAGATCTATTATTCACACAACAATACTCCTGATTTTAACATACAAATTACATTATCATACTTAAAACATTGCAACAGAAACTCAGAAATCATAAAAAAATAAATCATAGAAACATATGCGATCGCATATGTTATTGAGACTAACATATGCGATCGCGTATATACATACGCGATTGAGGAAAATACATACGCGATCGCATATGATATGAGGAAAAATCATACGCGATCGCACATAAATCATGTGCACAGAAAATAGAAAGTGAGCATAAGGTTATTTTTGCATTTTTATTCAATTTAACATATAATTTTCACACCAAAATATCAAACAAATTCATTCTTTAACAAGTCTATACATAGATCTAATGAAAAATGTAGGAAAAAGCTATAACAAAGATAGATCTACTAACCTCTTGTAGATTCTCCTTAGATCCAAGTTAAGGGAAGCAGAAAAAGTTCAAAATCCAAGCTTAGGGAAGAGAAAATGTCCAAAAATCCAAGTTTAGGGAGGAAAAGGAAGTTCAAATCCAATCTTAGGAATAAAATCACCTAAATCTAGTGAAGAGCCTCCCCCTGCCAAATGAAGTTCAGAATGGTTTTAATGAAACCTGCCCGAAAACATATGCGATCGCGTATGTTTTGAACATATGCGATGTGCCAAACATACGCGATCACGTATGTTTATGCCCATCGCATAAGTCAAAACATATGCGATCGCACAAAGTTCTGGAATATGCCTAAACCGGCCCGGAATGACCCGAAACAGTCCTGGGTCAATTCCGAAGTCAATCTAGCGATAGGCGGTCCAAATTTAGGGTGCGATAGTTGCCCCCTGATTCAGAAGAACTCACATGTACTCGGAGCATGTAATTCCTTCTGAATCACCCGGAGCACCTGATTCAGGCAGGGGATAGATCAGAAAGTCACATAAGAGCAGTCCCATCTCATCTACCTGTGGAAGTTGCGCAAGGGCAAGTCTCACATTGCTAACCTGTGGACTAAAGAGTTATGTAGGAGCAGTCTCATCCTACCAACTGTGAGTGAGATTTTCCCCTAGACAATCATGAGGTAGCGAGAAAAGTTGCATAGGAGTGGCACATCCTACCAACTTGTAAAGTGAAGCGCTCCTAGACTGTCACGATCTAGCGAGCGAGAGTTACATGAGAGAACTGGTTCTCATCAACCTGTAAAGTGAAAGCTCTCCTAAGCGGTCACGACCTAGCGAGAGAAGTTGCATAGGAGCGGAACATCCTACCAACTTGTAAAGTGAAGCGCTCCTAGACGGTCACGATTTAGTGAGCGAGAGTTACGTGAGAGAACTGGTTCTCATCAACCCATAAAGTGAAAGCTCTCCTAGGCGGTCACGACCTAGCGAGAGAAGTTGCATAGGAGCGGCGCGTCCTACCAACCTGTAAAGTGAAGTGAGAGGATTCTCTAGGCGGTCATGACCTAGCAGGAACAAAGTGAGTGCCTGGGTAAAACCATTCAGGACTTTTCTCCGTCTCTCACATGGGTAAAAAGTTGCGTAAGAATAATCATCTTACCAACTTGTAGCCAGCAAGGTTGCGTTGGAGCCAATCTCATCCAAACCAACCTATTAAGTTGCATAGGGGCAGTCTCACCCTACCAACCTGTATGCTGTAAGAGTTGCGTAGGAGCAGTCTCATCCTACCAACTATGAAAGGGATTTTCTCTTAGACAGTCACGATCTAGCGAGAAAAGTTGCATAGGAGTGGCGTGTCCTATCAACTATAAAAGTGGTAAAAGGGTCAAGTAGGAGCAGTCTCATCCTACTAATCGTGAAAGTGAGGGTTACAGAATCTCCACTGGGGATAACAAGAATGATTTCCTAGATGGTCACGATCTATGGAGGAAGTGTATAGTATGGCGTGACTTCTACTGGGGAAGATGAGGGGAGTCTCCTAGACGGATACGATCTAGCGAGAAAGTTGGGAGAAATAGTATGGTCTCCTCTTGGGGATGACAAAGATTTTTTCCTGGACAGTCACAATCTAGGGGGGAAGTTGTATAAGATAGTATGATCTCACCAACTGTGGGTTTCTGGCGTGATGGACAGACATGATTTTCCAGGTGTTGAATGTTGACTCAAACCATTGGGGATTTCTACTAGGGATGTGGGGAAGAATTTCCCGGCTAGTCATGATCTAAGAGATCAAACTCTGAAGATAGTGTTTTTGTGTAGGAGATATCAAAAAATGATGTTTTTCTGGGTTCAGGGAGAAATTGGGTCATCTAAGGACCCCTGGGATGCGGAAATTCCCGAAGAAAATCTTCAAAAATGGGCTAAAAATGAGGTTGACAAACATACGCGATCGCGTATAATTTGTTCCCCATCGCGTATAAACATATGCGATCGCACATAACAACATATGCAATCGCTTCTCAAAGACATACGCGATCGCCTAAGTTTTGTGCAAAACATATGCGATCGCATATAAACATATGCGACGTGTGTAAACCAAACATATGCGATCGCATAAGTTCTCTATATATACCCAAAATCACTCATTTTCTCTCATTCCACTCAGATTTCACTTTTCACCAAACTTTCCCTATTAGTCAGATTTCTTTGTTTTTTAGCATTTTATTATCATGGCTCAAGGTAGACCTTGTGTTTTAGCTAGATATGGGAGCGCAGACGCTCCACACTACGGACTTACGCGTGGGGAGCGGGTCCCATTACTCCTCGATCCGGAGTCACATCTGTCCCAGAGGGTCGTCAGGCCGGTGAGTGTTCCTATCTCTATTTATTTATTCTACTTTATTCATTTTCCTATATGCATGTGATAATTTTAGGAACTTAGGACTGTAGGAGCAAACCTAGGATTCTAGTATTCTTAGGACTTAGGCAATATTTAATCAGCATGAATTTAAGAGTTAGAGTTCAGGATACTTACCTGGTGATGTTGTCTGCTGTAGACCCGAGTTGCCACGACCAGCAACTATACTGGTATCAGTCGCTGGTACCGGGAGTTACCTGCTGCTGTGAGAGCAAGGGTTGACGTGTCTGGCTTTGCACCGCTCCTCGGATGCTTTGTGGAGAGTGAGACACGGAGCGTCCTGTCCGTGCATACAGCGATGTTGGAGAGATGGTGGGACATGACCCACACATTCCACCTGCCCATCGGGGAGTTCACCATCACTCCCTCGATCTTCACTGCTATGACAGGCGTGTCCTGTACTGGCCTGGAGCTGCCAATGACCGACATGACTGTAGCTGATCACGAGACCATCCTCGAGCTCCTAGGGGTCGTACCTTTATCGAGAGGGGACAAGAAGATTACGTACGACCTCCTTTACCGCACATGGAGAGAGAGAGTGCCAGAGGGTCAGGCCTCAGTGGACCAGTACGCCAGGAGTTTTCTGATGTTCTTCCTGGGCGGTTCTTTGTTTGCTGAGTCAGGCTCCACGACTCCTTTGGGGCTGCTGAGCCCTCTCCGGGACTTGGACAGAGTACGGGAGTATGACTGGGGTACTCCGGCACTAGCTTTTCTGTACGCTGCCATGGACCGCATCAGCAGGGGTCACAGTCGGCTACTGGGATTCTGGCCCATTATTGAGGTACGTATCTGGATTCCCATTTGATAATCCTATAGACTTGAATGATTTTTCCTAACTCCGGTTTCTTGTGTGTGTAGCTATATGCATATAGGACGGCCTTCTGTGAGGGCCCTGCTGACATGAGGGAGGGTGACCTCCCTTTCCCGACGATCCAGTTATGGTTCGGGTCCCGCATTGGAGCTGTTAGGGACCTCGACATACACAGAGCTCAACTCGACAGGCTGACTGAGGATGTGGTAAGTAGTCCTGCAAAATCAAATGAAATTTCAGTTTTGAAATACTGAGCTAGATTATTGATACTTACTTGTTTTGATTTGCAGGTCCGACTCTTCTGGTTATGGGATGAGGATAGGATCCCAGAGATTATTGTTGAGGCTCGTCAGAAGGATGGGCTACGGATTTTGATGGAGTCCCCAAAGTCCCGGGAGTGGTTCTTGGTCGAGCGGACTTACAGATCGGAGCTGGGGATGGTAGCCCGGAGGATTCCTGCAGATCCTCTACTGAGCATGTTCTGGGGCTCCCACTTGTTTGAGGGAGAGTTGAGGGCTGCCTTGGCCGGCGAGTACGCGGATGAGCTGTCTGATGTAGGGGACTATCCTCACTTCATCAGGAGCCGCCTGATGTCCTGTATTGGGGTGGTGCCCCAGGCTCAAGCCCCGATGGCAGGGTCCTCTACAGCTGGTGGGGATGCTATGCCTGGCCCTTCCGCTGTTGGTGATGATGTTAGGCCTGGTCCTTCTACTACTGGAGGTACTGGTAGGAGGGCCCATCGGAGGGTCAGATCTGGTGAGGCCTTCGATGCTACTAGTCATGGTCTAGGGGTTCTGACTGTTCCACCTAGTCAGCAGGTGATACTTACAGCCGATGATCTGAGCGAGTATGTGCATATGTCGGCACCGTGTCCACCTTACCCTTTACAGTTCACACTGCCAGACTGTACTGCTATATGTTTCTGTCTCATTCCTTGCATTATTTGAATTGTTGATGTTCCTGACTCTATCTCTCATTTTCCAGGTTCCTCGGGCTGAGCATGAGAGACTGGTATACATGATGGATGGCATGAGGCTTTGTTGGTCCCAGAGCAGCCGTGCCTATCAGCAGGCGGCCCGTGATGTGCGGGCATGGTATGAGGCAGATTTGGCCCAGGCCCAGGCGACCATAGACCATTTGGAGCGTGAGGTAGCCAGCCTGCGCTTCGATGTAGATGACTTAGATTGATTAGATTAGGGCTAGAGGCTCCCTTTCATTTTTATTATCCCCGATTGTCCCCGGGATGTGGGGCAGAACAAAACTTTTGATTTTATGCCATTGCTTTCTTTTTTGATTTCTACCTCTTCTTTTCATTGTGTGTCTTCCAAGTTTTAGTACCAATAGGACCCCGTAGTTTTCCATCTAGTGATCCTTAGAGATGCCAATCCGGATTAGGAAATGCTCCGCCCTTAGCACTTGGATGGACTATGCATGTATGCATGTATGCATGATTATGTGAATGCACGTGGGGTTGATTCTGATTTACCATCTCATCTCTTTACCCAGGTCGAGGATCGTGATTCAAGGACGGTGCTCGGGATAAGGATTGTACGTCATTCACCATCCCCGGATCCTATTAGTTTTCGACTGACCGATCTGCTAGATGACTTCTTCGCTGGGTTGACAGCATCAGGCTGGAAGAAGCTGGAACCTTTCGGGTTACACGCCTTGAGTGCTTACCGCCCAGTGAGGATTGATCACGGCTTTCTGAGGGCTGCTTCACGCTTCTGGGATCCTATTGATCATGTCTTTCGGATACAGGACTTTGAAATGTGCCCGTTACCTGAGGAGTTTAGGGCTATCATGGGTGGATGCCCACTGGATCACGTGCAACTTGTGGTGCCGCCAATCTTAGAGTTCAATGTGGTGCATCAGATGGTATCTTTGTTTGACATGTCTCCGAGGGTAGCCTGTTCTTACTTATCTCCCTGTCAAAGATTTGTTTCTGCCAGAATTATCGAGACTTGCCAGAAGAAAGACTCTTCTAGCCCTGCATGGATTCGGGTAGCCCAATTCTGCATACTTGGCCGATATTTACTTACACATCTTGGAGACGTGGTGCCCATTCAAGTGCTTCTTGTCTTAGACCAGATGACTGATGGTCGGGATCTGTACCCACTGATTCTAGCGGAGACGTTGATTGAACTGGACGAGATGCTGCGTACTGGTGGAGACCTTTCAGGGGGAAGTCCTCTGCTTCTTCAGGTGTGAGTTCTAAGCCGCCTTTGCAGGTTTTCAACTTAGAAAAACTATGTTTTTACCCTTGTTTTTGCATGAGTCACCTCTTGTGAGGTTTTCGGCTCATCGGGCTTTATTTTTGCCAAGACCCTGACTTTTGCCTTAACTGCCCCCTTGGGTTTTCAATTCAGCGGGTTGTTCTAACTTTTTCCTGAGCCGTCTTTTGTAAGATTTTCAACTCAGCGAGCTTTTCTTTTCTTTTATTCATTTTTTTTCTTTCTTTTTCAGATTTGGTTATAGGAGAGGCTGGGATTGCTAGAGATCCCTTCAGGCAAGCTGAACCGGTACATGCCACGTAGTTTCCGGTCGAGACGATTGTTACCTCCTTGAAAGATAGGTGCCAGTGTAGTAGATTGGCAAGATTACTTGTCCGAGATGACGGGTGACAAGGTTAGATGGACCTGTCCATGGTGGAAGATCAGGCAAGTGACAGTGTCTACCTATGCTGATTGTGTGCCATTGGCGGGTCTCTTTCGATGCTTATTTTATGCTCCTCTGCGTCTGTGTAGGCAGTACGGGTCTCCACAATCGGTACCTACAAGATTACCTGTGTTTGAAGGAGCGTGTCTGACTCGGGGATTCTTGGAGCATTTGGAGCGTGTATGGCCATGCAGGG
Organism: Dalechampia spathulata; assembly: GCA_948192965.1. Lineage (NCBI taxonomy): Eukaryota > Viridiplantae > Streptophyta > Magnoliopsida > Malpighiales > Euphorbiaceae > Dalechampia > Dalechampia spathulata. The sequence continues at coordinate 3,117 of CANYBF013042980.1, read as the reverse complement.
AGATTGTTCTGTATCGTGCTGCAGCTCATCTTGAGGCCTCTGATTTTTACTGTTAGTGGGTAGCGATGCTATTGCAGGAGTCTAACCCTAAAGCTAGAGAAGAATATCACAGGGAGCTGCGCTATAGAGAACAAAATCAGGACTGATAAGAATGATATCAGAATTTCATGGCAATGATTTTATGTAATAAAAAGTGAACTTTATTTTGAATTCTAACTTGCACACGGATCATAATTTCATTAACATACAAGATATTAAAATTGCATTACTATACGCATTTAAAGTAAGCACTGCCTTGTCCGATGACTTGACTGTCGTGATTAATCAGCCGCCGTAAATGGTTTTCTCATTAATCATCCTAACTCACTGCCCTAACTTTTGCCTGAGAATTGAATTGGATCCCAGCGGGCTAGACATAAAAGAGCTTTAGCTGATCTTTATTGATTGGTTCCGAGAACTCGTTACCGTCCGTGTCTGTCAACTTAACAGCTCCTTTAGATAAAATTTTCTTGACAATGTAAGGCCCTTCCCAATTCTGGCGAAACTTTCCTCGAGGATCAGAAACTACAGTTCTGCACTGTTTGAGCACTAAGTCACCTTCCCTTAGTTGTTGCGGCTGTAGTTTCTTATTGAATGCCCGGGCTATTCGCTTCTGGTATAACTGCATGTGGAAGAGAGCCCTGAGTCTCTGTTCATCCATTGCCACCAACTGCTCATATCTTCCCCTGCACCATTCCATTTCTGGGATCCCAGCTTCTAACGTTATTCGGAGGCTCTTCATTTCTAGTTCAACCGGCAAGACAGCTTCCATACCATATACCAAGGAGTAAGGAGTCATTCCCGTCGATGTCCTTGTTGTTGTTCTATATCCCCAAAGTGCTAGCGGTAACTTTTTAGACCAGTCCCTGTAACTTACTGACATCTTGGTCAGAATTTTCTTTATATTCTTATTCGCTGCCTCTACTGTGCCATTAGCTTGCGGGCGATAAGGCAAAGACTTGTGATGCTCAATACCATACTCTGCCAGGAAGTCCCGGGTTCTACCTTGGAACTGTACCCCGTTATCAGTCACAACATGATGAGGTACCCCGTATCTGTAGATGATGTTCCTTTCGATAAACCGAGCCATCTGTGCTGCCCATAGTTTGTTAAATGAAGCTGCTTCCACCCACTTGGAAAAGTAGTCAATCGCGACAATAATGAAACGATGGCCATTAGAAGCGTACGGGTGTATCTCTCTAATAATGTCAATCCCCCAAGCTGAGAAGGGCCATGGAGAGGTCAGACTCTGCAGTTCCATAGGAGGGAGATGTTTCAGATCGCCGTGAACCTGGCACACCTTACAACGTCTGGCGAACTTGATGCTATCATATTCCATAGTGGTCCAGTAAAAGCCTTGTCTCAAAATCTTTTTGGACAGAATGTGTCCATTCATATGTACACCACATAAGCCAGCATGAATGTCCTCCATGAGTTACCGTGCTTCGAACCTTGTCACACAACGCAAATGTTGCCCATCTGCTGCCCTTCTGTACAAATCATCCTCAAATAGCAGATATTGAGAAGCCAATCTGTGAAGTGTTTTCCGATCAGTCTTTGAAGCTTCTTCGGGGTAATTTCCATCCTTTAGGAATCTTAAGATGTCTGCATACCACTCATTCCCATTTGTCTCAGCAACAGACACAACTAAATGAGAATGGCATGAAGTTCTGGATGTTGTCACAGAGAGAGGTCGCATTACAGACTCCTTGGGGCCTTCCCATACAGATGCTAGCGTTGCAAGTGCGTCAGCCATCTGATTCTCACCCCACGGCAGATAAATGAACCGACATTGAGTAAACATCTGGAGCAAGCCTTTCAAGTGAACCGCATAAGGTTTTAGGCACTCTTCCTTAACTTCCCATTCGGCTTTGGTCTGTTGAATAACTAACAGTGAATCTCCATAGATCTCGACTTCCTTAACCTTAAGCGCTATCAAGGTTTCTATACCGTGAATGCACGCTTCGTATTCTGCCATGTTGTTGGTAATTAAGAACTCCAGCTTCATCACCAAAGGAATGATTTCACCCATGGGGGTGACCAGTATAACACCAATTCCAGCACCCTACCGATTAACAGCTCCATCGAAGTACATCTTCCAGCCATTCAGTGTAATCATATTCAGATGTTCATCAAGAAATTCCAATTCCCAATGATCTGTACCCTCAATAGGCTGCAGTGCCAAGAACTCCGCTATAGCCCTACCTTTGATGACCTTCTTCGATGTGTACTCAATGTCGAACTCGGACAGTAAGACCAACCATTTTGCCAACTTCCCGATCAATGATGGCGCATTATACAGATAGCGCATAGGGTCCTCCTTAGTCACAACCCAAACTTTATAGCTCTGGAAATAGTGCCTCAACCTCTGCGTAACCCATACCATGGCCAAACATAGCTTCTCGACCCGACTATACTTGGTTTCATATTCAAGGAGCTTCTTACTCAGATAGTAAACTGAATGCTCAAGACCGGCTCCATCTTCTTAGACCATCATTGCCCCCAAGGATAATTTTCCGATCGTGAGGTACAGTGTTAAAGGGATTCCTGCTTTCGGAGCCTGCAGGATTGGAGGGGTCATAAGATACTTCTTGATTGCTTCAAAGGCCTTCTGACAATTCTCATCCCACACAACCGGCTATTTCTTTCTTAAAAGCTTAAAGACTGGCTCACAGATCGTGGTGAGCTTTGCAATGAACCGGCTAATATACTGTAATCTCCCCAGAAATCCACGTACCTCTTTCTCAGTTTTAGGAGCTGGCATCTCCTGAATGGCTCTAATCTTGTCAAGGTCGATCTCTATACCTCTGTCACTGATCACATGGCCCAAAAGCTTCTCGGATGTTACCCCGAATACTGATTTCTTTGGATTCAACCTTAGGTTATATTTCTCTGCCCTGGTGAGGAACTTGTCTAGCACAGCTGCATGAGAATCCTTGGTCAAGGACTTAACCATCATGTCATCGACGTACACCTCCACCTCTTTGTGCATCATGTCATGGAGCAGAGTAGTGGCTGCTCGTTGATAGGTTGCACCAGCGTTCTTCAGACCGAAAGGCATCACCCTGTAGCAATAAG
>CANYBF013042918.1:0-16581 GCA_948192965.1 Dalechampia spathulata | reverse complement strand
TATTTTTATATATAGTAATTATGAACACAATCTGTAAATATAATCATATCCCCTCTCATTTCATATAATTATATATATATATATATATATATGTTATTATTTATTTATTATGTGAGGTTATTTTAGATAGAACTCCGGATCTATATTTTAAAAAAATAATAAAAAATAATAAAATATATATATATATATATATATATATATATATATATATATATATTATATTTACAGATTGTGTTCATAATTACTATATATAAAAATAGTAGATGTGAAAAGGCATATTTTACTTAGACTATTTTTGGATAATTACGTAATAATTCGGATTTAAAGTTATTGTTGTTTTTTTTTAAAAAAAATTAAAATTTTAAAATGAAAATTAAAGTGATAATAGATTAATATGATGATGCGACTTTAAAATGATTTTTGTGATCATAAATGAAAATAGTTTAATAAGATTATTTCAGATAATAACATGATATTACTTTTGATAATTTTTTTTATATTCATTATGATGATATAATGTTTTGTTTAAACACATAGATAATGGAATTAAAATAATTTAAGGTTACAAATCTATAAAATGTTATTAATGAGTTTTCAAAATAAATAAAGACATCTAATTATATAACATAAGTTTTGGATACAATTAATTGGTAAAAACAGAACCCTTGTAAGGTACAATTACTGTTTTTATTAATAATTATTTTAAAGCAGATTTATGAATCACGATTTTTGTGAAAGTTATAATATTAAAATAATGATTTAAACTATTTAAGGTAGGAATTGTTTTACCATTTTATTTTGACAGTTTTAGGTTCATAAAATATAATTTATACACCGGGTATTCGTGAGAATTGGATTTAATTCAAAATAGGCTGCAGTTAAATAATAGAGTACTAAGTTGTCTTATTTGCTTAGGATCAATGTTTGTCAATTTGCTCATCACTTTAAATTTATTTGCTAATATAATTTATACCTATTTTTAAACATGATCTCTCTTGACCTAACAATTTATATAAATAAACTGTAAATACATGGATTAGTACTTATTAGGCATATTATTCATTTGTAATTCCAATTTATTTCTTATCATAATTATTTATTTATCTATGTTCATTCGTAAATCATTTATCTTAATAGATAATATTAATCATTAATATATTGTTAACAAAGGTCCTTCATCAATGTTAATTGTATTTCTGAACACGACTAACTAAATAAATACTTATAGGTCTATTATAAAATAATTAAAATATCAAATTAATAATCTCACTTAATAAACCACTACTTACACTAAAAATTTAATTATTAAAATAAAAAATATAAATAAATATAATTATGATCATAATCAAGATAGTGTCAACGAGTGTGGATATGACATAGTAAAACATATAAAAGATCAAAGAATGAAAGAAAAATTTTTAAATAAATTACTAGATAACTTTAATAACAGTAAAAATCTTAATCGAACTGAAGCACTAAGTATATAACTACAAGCTTATAATTTAACAACAATATTAAATAAAAACAAACAAGTTAAAACTAAACCAACAAAAAATGACTTACAAAAATAAATAAAAGAAATTAAAATAAAAATAAAAGAATTAAAAATTAAATAACACAAGGACTTAAAAATAATCCAAACTTTAAAAAATAAAAAAAATAATGAAGCAATAGATAATTCCTTTGAAGATGATACTGAAGAATACAATAATATTAATACAATACATAAGGATAAAAATTATATATATATATTACATGAAATAACCTCTCATAAATATTTAATATCAATAAAGTTAAAATTATCACAAGATTATATAATTGATACAATTGCATTATTTGATTATAAGGTAGATTTAAATTATGTAAAATCAAGTTTAGTACCTAATAAATTATTAAATGAGGCTAATGGGTAAAATTAATGCTTCAATCATAAATAATAATTTAGAATTAAAAACTATATTCTTAACTAGAAATATTCATCATATGGTAATTTTATAAACATCATTTATTAGTCTAATTACACCTTATTCTATAAAAGACATTAAGTTTTAAAATTAAAATTAAAGCAAGAATTAAAATTTTCTTTTTTAAAAAAATATAAAAAGAAAATTCTTAATTTACTAAGATTATATATAATTTGTGAATTAAAAATAAATATATTATAATTAAGGCTTAAATAGAACATCTTTGTAATTTAAAGAGAAATTTAAATATACAAAGGATATGTAAGTAACTTGAAATAAAATTAGTAAAATAAAAAATATAACAATAAAAATCTAGATTGAAGAAGAATTATACTTAGATATCCCTAACTCTTTATGGGATAGAAAACAACATACGATTGACTTACTGTAAGAAGAAGAATTTGATGAAAAAGATATAACAACAAAGGTCAGACCCATACAAATGTCTCCAGATATTATTGAATTTTATAAAAAGGAAATAACTAACTTGGAAATTAAAAATTTAATTCATAAATCTCAAAGTCCTTAGTCTTGATACAGCTTGAGATAAGTTTCTGTTTTTGAAACAAGTTGCACACATAAGTATCATAGCCTTATGAGTGATTTGATCATGCAACACATCTACCATTTGGCTCATGTAAGCTGGTGCATAAGGTGGGTTTTAGACTATATACGTGGCATATAGTTGATATTCCAACTATATGCATAACATGTATCACTATATGCATAGTATATAATTGAAAAAAGCTCATTTATCTCACATTTCCAATCCATGATTGGCACACTACCCGAGGGTCTTATAAATACCCTTCAGGTATTGACTTAAGATACATACATACAATATAAAAACATTTTAATTCGAAGACATTAGGCTCTTTTAGAATTAAAATTCATTTAATTAAATAATTAAGTAGGATTAGTGATTAAATTGACTTCAACCCTACGCATTTTAGGATTTAGAGGAATAACTTTGCTATCCTGGCTAAGTCATCTTTCTCCTATGTTCCTTCAATTTTCTTTGATTCCATGCATTGATTCATGCTTTTAGTTGCTATACCGAATAGTACAATACCATTTAAGGCTTGCTAATGCTGTAAATGACTTGTAGAGATCAAATAATAAGCCTTTTTATTCATGTTTTAGCTACAAAATTGATTTTTCTTGTCTAACGAATGCTATACACATCCTATATATTATTATATGTGATGCATATAATATGTTCAACATTATATGTGATGCATATTATACTTTATGTGACACATCTAGTTCCATTTTTCATATATGCGGCACATGTAACCCTATATGCAGTGCATATATTAAGCTGGGATTGATAGAAATCAAAATTTTTAATCATTTTCACTTCAACTTTTAATTTCCTTGATACTTCTAATATATTTGTGATCTCATAATGATTCAAACGCATTAGATTTATGGATTAATGCCCTATCATGTCAGTGGATTTGCCTAAATTTGATATATTTCCCACCTCATTTTGCTCTGCTAAGAGTCAGAATCCTTTCATGATTTTGTGATGGTTGCAAAACCTCATACCTCATTCCATTCACATTCTCTTATCATAGCACTATGATCATGCCAAAATACTACCAAATTATCATTGTAATCCCTCATCTGATCAAGAAATGATCACCTTTTTTTAGTTGCTTCACATGATGAGAGTATCGTACCTCAAGTTTTCAATGTAACTTGAGGCTAGTATCCCACCTAGGAGATATTTTGGACCAATCAATCTTCATGGAGGTATAAGGGTGGTAGGGAGTGTTATTGTACACTACATGTTCACTAATATTTTCATGCTTTCTATCTAACATGCATACATACGCATTTGTTTTGTAGCTATGATGTCAGATGTTTCCTAATATAGGCCATACATACATCCTACATGTCATATCATGTACATTACATGTAAATACATATGTATACACATGCATCCATGCTAATCTTATCTGTCAAGTGCAAAAGCATGTCAGAACCACAACCTTCTAAGGATCTTGCTTCTCCATCTGAGATCACCTACACTACACTTGATGATTTATCACTTACTATTATTTAGTAGCTCATTGATCAATCAATGTTTAAGCTTTTATCCAATAAATTTAAGGCTCTCCTATAACAACAGATTTTGAAGGCTCTTAGTCTCAGAGAAGACTATCAATCTATATGATGTTGAGACAGATGATGATGTGTCACTTCATATGCATGAGATTCATAAATTTGAGACTTCTACACTAGATAAAAAGATAGAACAATTGCAGTTCATCATGAAGACTAAAAGGATGGGCTCTGACCTTGACTTCAATGAGCTCTCTGTTCAGGCTATTAGGGGGTTGCTCGCTAAGTTCAAGCTTCCAAATGTTCCCAAATACATCTGAAGACTTATACAATGATGATAAGCATTACTGACTTATCAGATGATCAGATAGTCCAACTGTTCTTCATCTCACTAGAGGGACTAGTTCTGGCCTAGTATCATAGTCTCAAAAAGGCAACCACCGTCAAGTTGAAGCCTCTATGCATTTCATTTTATAAGCAGTATAGGTTCAAGTCCTATTTTGATGTCACCTTGATGGATATGGAGATGGTTAAACAAAAAGCTAATGAGTCTTTCATGGACTACTTTAACCAGTAGATGGATAAGGTTGCACTGGTTAGAGAGAAGCCATCGGAGGCAGACATGATCAACAAGCTTATCATGGGGTCACTGCCATTGTACCATGATAAGCTGAGGTATCAAATGTTCCACACATTTGAAGACATTTATTCAGTCGGTTAAATGACTGAGTAGACTGAAAGGCTGAAGAAGAGGGAGTCTTCCTTCATCAAATCTAAAACAACCACTTACACCAAAACACAACACAAATCACACTACATCAATGCTTTACAACCACCAAACCCCATACTCTAAAACACTACCCAAACCCGGAGGTACTCAAATCTTGGAATGTCAATACCACCAACACCATGGCCATAACGTTAATGACCATTGCTCTCTTAGGTACGTGAGCTTGAGGACCCCAAGAAATCCAAACCTTCCACTAAAACAAACCCATTACCTAACTACCACAAGGCTAATCACACTTATATGATCCAATCATGGCTCCCAAAACCTCTGATTCTTAATTCTTTCTCTCCCCTCAGTAATGAGAAAGTTGCTAGATTACTTGCTATTAGCTTTTGACCCAATGGTGGGTTCAATATTGGTGCTATTGATATTTGGTACGATAGTTCAGAGGATGAGTTTGCAACTACTCAGTCTAAATCAAAATTGGCAGAGGTTTAAAAATCAAGGAAGGGTAAGTCAGCCAAGACTCCCAAGGTTTCCAAGTTGGTATCCAAATCTCCTAAGCAGTAAATTGGATTGGGAGCCAATAAGATGTCTTCTTTAGTTTATAATATGACCCAAAGTGGCAAGGTGTTTACTTCTCCCAATCTCAGGAAGAAATCAGATGCTCTAAAGAAGTTGATTAAGGTTAGGCTTACTGAGAATGAGGCTGGTCCAAGCAGTACTCTAGCCTTACAACCTACTAATAAGGGTAAAGAGGTTGCCTAGCCCAATAATATAGTTATCAAGTAGTTGAAGAAGATGCACACTAACATCAATATCTGGGACATGGTACTATCTTTCCAGTAGCATCGAAGGGCCATCATTGAGGCACTCTCTAACATGACGATTTACCCATCTACCTCTCCGTTTAGCATGAAGAGCCAATTGGTTAATCAGGAGTTAAAGTCTAGCATGATCACCTATTCAAATATGGATTTACCAAGAGTATTCTTTGCCTTACTATTAGGCCAGTCGTGGTTTCACCTATTATGAGGTGTATCGTGCACCTTGCATCAGAAGATCAAATTTCCACATGATGAGGTTGCTTTAGCCTGCATTAAGGAGGATGTCCCTCTCATGCTGGTTTTTAGATCATTACCATCTGAGAACTTGAATCATGCTCAAACCAATAAGGTCTAATTGAATTCAATATCCTTGCAAACATTTAGGAGGAGAGATACTACATTGGGTTTAAACATTTAGGAGGAGAGATACTACATTGGGTTTGGCCCTTACACCTTAGACGATTTAAAAGAATGTAGGATGGTTGCATTTGTCCAAGGGAAGATACAATATGATCAGGCTCCCAAGTTGCCTAACTTGAATGATTCCTTTGATCAATAATTCACCATCTTTAGTGATGTTTATGACTTGTCAACCTTGACAACACCAGGAAAGGTTGCTGCTACCTCTACCATTAGCCTTGAGGGTGACTTCTAGATCTTTGGTGACATTACCAATCTCACTATTGGTTGGCTTAAACTAAAACCTACTACAGTCGCTACACCAAAGACCAAGCTATAGAGTTTGGACATAGGGGATCCACTACTTTAGAAGGTCTATGAGAAAATTATCATCTTAGTATATAGAACGTTTGATGAACTTTTTATATGAGGATGATGATATCCATATTTCTAGACTATGTGTATTCCAATGGTAGTGTGCATGTGCATGAACATGAGCATTTTTGACATTAACATATCATATATATAAATTGTTAACATTAGCATAGATGATAAGTCTTGTCTTCTCTAGATTGCATCAGACTTAACCTCTGAAGAGAGAATAAAAATAGTTAGAGTGTTTAAGCAACATTTAAAAGTCTTTGCCTTAGGCTATAAAGATATGTCAAGTGTTGATAAAACTATTACAAAATATATAATTCTAATCAATCTTTGATTCAAGCTAGTTCAATACATATTAGGTCCCACATGAATGAATTCACTTTGTATTGAAAGATCCTATGCTATGGTTACTTTTGGCTTACCATGGAGATAGATTACATATTGTTTATATGATTATGTCATGAGTTTTAGATTCATAAAAATATGAATCACATCCCACTAGTTTAATTGTAGAACTTGACAATGCCATGACTTTTCCCAGCTTGGGGAATTGACATTATGGGCGAGATCCATCCTAATCCTTCTAATGGGCATTGGTACATTCTGGTGGTTATCGACTACTTCTCTAAATAGGTGGAAGTAGAATCATATAGTAAACTGGGAGCAAAGCAAGTTGCCAAGTTTAAAGAGAAGAATCTCATATGCCGATATAAGGTACCGTATCACTTAGTGTCTGACAATAGTGTGCAGTTTCAAGGCTAAGTAATTTAGTTTTTAAAGAGACATGGGATTGAGCATCATTGATCCTCTCCTTATCACCCTCAAGCTAATAGGGCGGTTGAAGCAACTAATAAGATGATCAAGAAGATTTTGGCTAAGGCCATGCATACTTATCAAGATTAGCATGAGTGGTTATCGTTCGCTTTGTGGGGTTACAAAACCACTATAAGGAGTCTTATGGGTGCCTCTTATATTCTTTGGTTTACGGAATAAAAGTTGTATTACCAATTGAAGTAGAGTTAAAGTCACTTCTAGTTGTCTTAGAAGCTCAATTCCCAAAAGTCGAGTAGAAGAGGGTTAGATATGAACAGTTAGTTGCCATTGATGAGAAGCAGCTAAAGGCTCTTTATCATTTACAGTTTTACAAGAAACGCATGACAAATGCATTTAATAAAAAAGTAGGTATGTTGTTATACAGGAAGGTGATACTATTTTGAAGCAAGTCAAACTAGTTATTCATGACCCACGTGAGAAATTCATACCAAACTAGGAAGACCCATTCCTACTTAAGAAGATTTTATCCAAGGGTGTAGTCCGTATTACAGACTTAGAGGGTAAAAAATTCTCCAAACTTATCAAGCTTGAATAACTAAAGAAGTACTTTATCTAGAGCAAAGGGTAAAAATAGAAAAACAAAAATAAAAATGATTGCTTGATAAGTTGAAAATCCTCTCGGATGACTCATGCAAAAGTTAGAGCTCTTAAAAGCAAAAGAAGAGAGCATCAAAATAGTTGATAATAATATCTTGTATGGGACTAGTTAGCGATAAGGGTTAAGTCTGATGCATATTGGAACTTTTATACTAGTTTTAACATTTTTCATGCAAATGCTTTAATTTTAGTAATGTCAATGGAATAAATGTCCATAAACTTGGCCAAGCACTGTTTATTATCCAACAGCTCATGTAATATAGAAATCTAAGTGTAGTGTAACACCCACAGCTTATACTCATTATCCATAGCAGATCCAACTCTAGGGATCTTTACCAGAATGATCTTGCAGTGAAGATAGGTCCTCTCTACATGCTCTAGGAAATAGGACAATAATTATCCTCCCTCAAACTCTATCAATTGAGGGATAGTCTATTTATGGTCATACTGATGATAGACTCTGGCAAGACTGTAGTGGGTGCAGTGTCTGAATCTTGATAGCAAAATATAGTTTATATACATCCTCACCATCTCGTGCTTGATATGCCACCAAGGATTGGTCCATCTAACCTCACTCTTGAGGATGGCCCCCATCCACTCGACCTACTGGTGGTGCCAAAATCCCTAGCTTCTCTTAAAGCCAGATCTATAAAAATATAAAAAAAAAAAATAAAAGCTTGCTTAGTTGTAAACCTTACAAAGGTTGCTTAGGTAAAAATTAGAGTGACCTATTAAATTAAAGGCATCCTACTCTTTATCCTAGTACAAAAATTAAGAGATGTAGCGTAGCGCTATGGAGGCTCGTGTCAAATCATTACTCATCATCATCATTGCCAGTCTGATGTTCAATCAAATGGGTGACATTAGCTGTTAGCCATCGTATCATCTTGACATAGACCTTATACAACTCAATCATGTCATGATAATATCTTTACATTGGATAATCATATAGACATATAAGTTTAGCATACATACATAAACATCTTGCATAGCATAGGTTATAGGTACTCATGTGTAACTCAAACATCTCCATATTATGATGTTGACGTAGCCCAGTTAGTAGTTGGGAAACATTTGCCATAGCATCTTAAGGCACATACATAGGTCATTGTAATTGTAATCAGAGTTCAATGGAATTAGAAGCATGCCAATCCACCAAGGATTACTTGCATCAGTGGCATTTAAAGGAGCAAATGCAACCTCCTCTCTCTGGTATATGGAACATTATCTTATAAGGGTGTCTATTTCTATCATACAACTGCACATACAGGTTTTATGGGCATAAAAGTTACCCTTTAATGAATCCATAAGGGTACTTGTAGCTAGGTTGTAGCTTGGGACTCATAACCTCAACCTTTAGTGCCACCTCAGATGATGTACTCCATACCCTCTTAGGATCACCTCTCTCTTAAGAGCTGCTAGTTGTAGCAAAGCTATGAGATTCTCTCCCTCTGCTAGAGTAGTAGGCCAACCTTGGGATCCATTAGCTCTAGCACTCTGCCCTCTGTTGATAGAGAGCTTCACAGGTCCCAGCAGCCACACCTGAATGAAGGTCGGGTAATCCAACGATGACTCTGATAGGCAATCACTTCCAAGGAAGCCTATCAGTGTGGCCATAATCAATACGACCATAATCTCTAGCTCAACACTAACATAGGGTGACCATAACATCATTTAAGGAGGCATGATTGGCTCCACTTGATTTGTTGGTCCCTGATGCTAGTTAATGATGCACTCTCCTAAGTAGGAGAGATGATGCTTAGGGCACTCAATCAATAGATGTTACTCATCTTTACATGCTAATGCCTTGATATATCTAGGAAGAGGTATACTATACCATGGGTCAGGACATATATGTACTCATTGAAACAAATATCAATCAACATCAATGACACCTACTCAGGTATATTCTGAACCAGTTTCATTTGTTTTGTATTGAGAAAGTTCTTATTTACCTAATCCCAGGTGAGCTCATTAAGATGCTCTCTCAACACATCCAGATCAATCTTCATCCTCTTACACTAGACACTCCACTCGAGCATGCGAGGGAAGCTAAGAGGCAATCCACTTAAAACTATTGGCTTAGGAAGTAACCCAAACTCACAAGCCATAATCTATAAGGATCAATGTAATTAGTTATGACAAAACTAATCAAGAATAGAAGGATACATTAAGAAGAAGGTAGCATACCTTGATCACTGGCCAATATCCAATGATCCTATCTCTACAATACCTACTATAAAGGTAACCACACATCAAATAAGCAAGATTGGTGCTGCCCTAGCCAAGATTCTCTACTATACTTAGATCTTGCAAGACCTAAAGCATAAATTATTAAATCTCAACCTTTGTTAAAAATTTCATAATTTTTGAAGATTATTTTCCTAGTAAGTCTAATTTTCATGACCTACAACATTTAAAAAGTTTAAAAAATTGATCAAAATCCAGCAGACTAATACTAAAAAATCTACATATTTTCCCATTTCAATTCTAATTTCACTGATAAATTACTTTTCTATGTTTGGCATAGATAGGAAATTGATCCTACATGCAATCAATTTTAGTCAAACATTTGACTATTGGTCAAGTTATTGACAAGAAAGTGTTGAATTCTAAAAGTGGATTCCAACTATCATTTTTGGAGATATCAGACACATATTTGATGGCGTGAGCATTGATCTGATAATTGATCACCTTGATCTGGTAATTGATCACCCAGGTTCCATAGTTGACCGTTCAATCCAGCAACAATCATGGAATCAAGCATTTGATTCCTAAACCCTGACAGTAAGCATCTGAACTTGGATTACAAATGATTTTTGAGTCTCATAGCAAAGCCATTGGTCTTGTAGATGATCACTGATCAACCTTGATTGACTCGTTCAAACATCAGGCTCCTAGTGGTAGAATTAGGTTACAAGCAGCACCATGAGTATCACATGATCAACATTGATTGTTTAACCTAAGCACTAGGCTCCTAGTGATAAAATTAGGTTACAAGCCTTACCATGAGCACCACATGATCAACATTGATTGTTTAGCTCAAGCACTAGGCTACCAATGCTAGTATTGGGCTCCAATGGGTTGTATTTTCTTCCTCAATAGAGTTGCAAGCCTCAACACAAGCACCACTTTTCAATCGGGCTCCTAATGGTAAGATTGGGTTGTGAGCCTTAGCACGAGCACTACATGATCAATTTGATCATTTAGCCTGAGCACCAAGCTCCCAATGATAACATTGGGTATCCCTAGGGAGTCAACCTTGATCAACCCACCCGAGCATCGAGCATCTAGTGGAAAAATTAGGTCACAAGCCTCAGCACGAGCATCTTAATTGAGTTATCTCCAATGAATCATACTTGTTTTATTTAGTGGAGTCACAAGCCTCTACATGAGCACCATGTGTCAACTAGCATTGATCATGCACCTTAGCATGAGTATCCTTAATGGATCATCCCTAATGGATCATGTTTCAACAAGCCTCAACTTGAGCATCAACCAAGTATTATTCCTAACTCTGGGTGAAAATCCATATTGCGATTAGGTCTCATTCTATTGACTTTTGCTTGTGTTATTCTAAAGTGATCCTAATTAGGGGGCAAACTATTGACACTTAATTTTCACCCTTTGCATGTGCAATTTTTGGTTTTTCTCAAAATGGCTTTGTACAATGCTCCATTTTTGAATCCAAGTTGCATACATGCTTTTATAATACCATAAATCTTTTGGTCTTATTGCACATCTACCATTTTGCTCATATAAGGTGGTACATGAAGTGCATTTGCAACTATATACGTAGCATATAGTTGGCCTTTTTATACATGCTTGTTGTAAACTTGTTTCCTTATTGATATGGCTTGACACAGGTACCCATTTTCAAAATTGAGTTGCAAACATTAGTTTCATAGCCTTATAAGTCATTTGATCATGTGATACATCTACCATTTAGCTCATGTAAGCCAGCACATGAAGTGGGTTTTCAACTATATGCATACCATATAGTTAGAAAAAGTTCATTTATCCCACATTACCAATCCATGATTGGCACACTACCCAAGGGTCTTATAAATACCCTTCGAGTATTGACTTAATATATACATATACAATACATAAACATTTAAATTCTAAGACATTAGGCTCTTTCAGAATTCAAAATTTACCTAATCAAATAATAAATTAGGATTAGTAACTAAATTGACTTCACTAAAACCCTAAGCATTTTAGGATTTATAGGAAGAACCTTGCTAGCCTTGGTAAGTCATCTTTCTCCTATTTTCCTTTGATTTTCTTTGATTCCATGCATTTATTCATGGTTTTGGTTGCTATACCAAATGCTACAATGCTATTTAGGGCTTATTAATCCCCTAAATGACTTGTAGAGATTGAATAATTGACATTTTTATTTATGTTTTCATTGCAAGATTGAATTTTCTTTTCTACCAAATGTTATGTGCATTGCACATATTAATGTATGTGATACATATAATATGTTCAACATTATATATGATACATATTATACTTTATGTGATGCATCTAGTTCAATTTTTCATATATCTGATGCATGTAACCCTATATGTGATGCATATATTGATCTAGGATTGATAAAAATCAAAATTTTTAATCATTTTCACTTTGACTTTTAATTTCCTTGATACTTCTGATGTATTTACAATCTCATAATGAATCAAATGCATTAGATTTATCATAAATCATCACTTTTTATTAATTTTGGCTCCATAATTAAATTATTACATTAAATGTTATTTTTGATTTGATTTATTTACAATTGACATGATTGAAATCAAATTGAGTGTTGAATCCATACTCTAATTGATGTTAATGATATTAAAGTCCCTTAATTTTGATTTCATGATCAAATTTAAATGATTTTGCAATGAAATTAATATAATTTTGCTTTATTATTCAATTAAATGCTATTTTTAATTGATTTTATGTTTGTTGTTATCACAAGCCCTAATTGGATATTGAATCAATTCTAAGTGATTTTGCAAAGGATCATAGAATCCTCCAATTATGGTATGATTGATTTTTGCCAAATATAGGTTTATTTCCATAATTATACTTGTGTTTATTTCCATATTTGCATGAATATGTCGATACATTTCAAAGATTTGACCCTTGATTCATGTCTACATATGGTGGTGAATTGGTCAAAATATCTTAACATTCCTTTTATAGCTTTAGTTACTTTTTTGGCACCTTCCCTTTTTGGTACTTTCTATATTTATGCATTAGTACTCATGTTACCCGAGGATGATTCCCCAAGTGGAGGGATGTTACAACGCATCTCAGATTTTTATGTAATTGAAGACCCCTTTGTAATAAAATAGGCTTCTTTTTTATTATTTTTCTAGGATGTATTTTTGAGTTTAATTCCCCTGTGTATCCCTTATCTCTCTTATCCCTTTCACTGACCATTATTAAGTTTTATTCATTTGGATGTGTGTTGTATTTTACTATTATATTTGCTATAATATATGTTATGCCATGCCATATCATATGCCACATCACACATGACTATACCATGTCACTATATCATATCATCCAAATCCCATATCATTATGCCACATCATACACCATACATCAATATATCATGTCGCTATGCCATGTCATATGTCACTATACCATGTCACTATGCCATATCACTATGCCATGTCATGCATATGCCATGTCATGTCATACTTATACTATACTATCACTTCACATGCCATGCATATGTCATATTATGCTACATCATCTCATATGTCATACTTATGCCATATAGCCTTATATGTCATGTTATGTTGGTTTATCAAAACATGTTTAGCAGTAGAAGATATAATTTAAAACTTTATAAAACACGTGATTTCATTAGATCTAGCAATACCATACACATAATAAATAAATAATAGAGAATATCACCAAAGAAGAGATCAAAAGCTTACTTTTATGTAGATCTCCTTCTTCCTTGTCCATCAGAAAAGTTGTAGCAAACTTCTCAATCCCCAACTTAGAGGGGCTCCAAAGTATCCACACAAGTAATGAGAATGATTAGTAATCAATATTACTTGTTTTGTTTAGAGACTAGAAAACAAAACAAAAGAGGAATGGATGAAGAATAAGAAGTAAGTTTGGTTTTTCTTCTTAATCTTCTATCAAAAGCCAAATTGATTCTTTATTCTTGAGCTTCAAATTGTTTTGAAACAATGAAGGAAGGAGGCTACTGAATTGCTTCTATGTTTTTTCTCAAAAACATCAGACACAAAAACTTAATTAGGTTTAGGGTTTAATAAGTTATGTGCATGTCACATGCTGCTGGCATGTGACTTGCATGTGAATAACTTAAATCTCCTTTCTAGAAGCACATGACAATCATGTGCACTTCCTTTTAATTTATCATACATGAATAAATTATGTGACAATCACATATTGACTATTATTTAATTTAATTCCATCCAAATTCGTATATGACATGCATATTGTATATGTCATCTTAAATCACTTGTATCTTGAGTTCTACTCATCAGATTTAAGTGATCTTGCTATCAAATCGAAGCTCCTTTCATGTTATTTCAAATAAACATGAAAAATTCAGGTTATCTTATAACTACAAAATATTATTTCTTGAACATCCATTCATGATTATCATTCCTCTTACTTTTAGTATGCGACCTTTTGGGTTCTTGACATGTTGGTAACATATGAACATATTATTAATCTTCATTTAATAACATCATATGTAAATCAAGAGCAATGTCTAGAGGTCATTAGTTTGACTGTAACCCTTCCATATCAGATTTCATGCAATAAACTCCTTTCACCATCCACTATCTTATTTAGGTTTGAGTATGGATTAATGTCAACTCAATGCATAATCAAGTGTGTTAGATCATGCCCTAAATTTGATATCTCATGCACCATAATCTTTATTCCTAAAATGCCTTTATGAAACTCATTCATCAATGGGCTTTCTACTCTTGCCAGAGATTCTTGAATAAAGAATATTACATGAGTCAATGTGCTAAAACCCCTACATTTAATCTGGGGTATCCAACCTCCAAGTTATGAACACCTCAGAAGGAGGAACAAAACATTGGAGTCAAAACATAGTGATCCATAATTAAGATAACCTTATTATCTCAAGTCTTACGAATACTTGGACTACTGATATGAGTGAGATATATTTCACAGACATAGATTAATCATCCATATGAAATCTCACTGGCAAGGCCTCCAATGAGTCAGTCCCAAACTACTCATCCACATGTTCACTTTAGAAAACTCTTGTCATGATGAATGAGAATCATCCCAAAAGTAAGTATAACATGTGCTGATATTAACCACATTAATAATATCCATTCTTATTAATACATTGATCAGGGATAATTTGATATTAAACATTTGCATACAATAAGAATCTCATTTCATAAACTCTTTATGAATTTCTTTGTACTATTCCAATATCTTGAAATTCATTATTTAGTTAATAACCTTTCAAGTATATTGAATATTGAATAATGCCTTTTATTGATAAATTATTCAATATAATAAAACATGATGCTCTAGAGCATACACTAACATGCTATACTTACCATATTATGTGAACCCTACCATATCATTATAATATGTCACATTGTATGCTTACTTTATGCTTCTACTTGCTTTCCTGCCTAGGACAATCAATCTAACTAAAATGGTAAAATCAAATTTGGAAACTCTAAAAAAATAGATCTTCACCACCTGAACCCATCTCTAAAGGGTTTAATTTAGTACTCTTGCAATGGGTTGGTTAAACCAAATCTGAAAACATCTGATGGAAACTCCCACTTTATGACTCATTTAAGTGAATACCTTGGACTCCATTTGACTCCTTCGGAAAGCAAATCTACCGTCACCACTCGCTGCCTTATACTGTTGACCATTGATGATTCATTGAATTAATAAATGCTAGGTATAGTCCTATATCAATGATTCCGTTAAGTTGGACAGATTATGGATAACATGGCGGGGCATCTTAGCCTATTCTTACCAGACTAAAGCCCATGTAGTCTAACCATAGTAACATTCAAAAAATTAGGATCCTTTAATTGCATGCTATATGGATCCATGCCCTATCATGTTAGTGGATTCACCTAAATCTAAGATATTTCCCCACCTCATTTTGCTTTGCTAAAAGTCAGAATCCTTTCATGATTATGTGATGGTTGCATAACCTCATGCCTCATTCCATTTGCATTCTCCTATCATAGAGCACTATGATCATGCCGAAATATTATCGGATGTTCATCATAATCCCTCATATGATCAAACAACAATCATCCTGATACGGTTCTATATGGGATTTAAGAGAACACAAGGAGCTTGAAAGAAGATCCACTAACTCTTCCAAGTGGTCCAGTCACAAGGTCACAAGCCAATAAATTTAAAGCAGCTATGAACATATTTATTCAAGAACAAATAACAATGGAGCTGCAAGAACAGGCTTTCTACAAGTGCTATTTGTAGCTTAAAGAGGTGCCTAAGGCCATAATATTGCTTGGGGTGAATTTAGAAGAGAATGGAGCCTAAAGGATGCCATTTAGGTCTAATTATGAAGCCATAGCCTTATTTCATAAGCCTATGGAGTATTTAGGCATGCTGGTGTTAGTGTATGCTCTAGAGCATCATGTGTATTTGTATTATACGTTTTCATTAATAAAGGCATTATTCATTATATAGTACAATGTTTTAAATGAACTTGTTTTACTTGGAGTATTAAACTATATATTGAAGTCCATGA
>CANYBF013042444.1:0-13934 GCA_948192965.1 Dalechampia spathulata | reverse complement strand
CAAAAGACACTCCAAACAACCCTAAACCGAACCCTGAACCGCACCAGAATGAACCGGGAACGCCCGTAAAGGCAAAACAATGATGGAATAGACCCAGTTCATCCCAATCGGTCCGAGAGGCTCAAAATTTAGGGTGCGACAGCAGGATGTGACAGTGAGTGGGTGAGTCCCATACAATATGTACCTAAGAAGGGAGGCATGACTATTATAGAAAATGAAAAGAAGGAATTCTTATCGACTAGGATGGTAACTGGCTTGAGAGTGTGTATTGATTATAGAAAGTTAAATTCTGCTACTAGGAAAGACCATTTTCCTTTACCCTTTGTTGATCAAATGATTGAGAAAAAAGCATGTCATTCTTTCTATTGCTTTCTAGATAGGTATTTCAGCTATAATCAAATTTTCATTTTCCCATAAGACCAAGAGAAAATAACATTTACATGTCCTTATGGTACATTGCTTATAGATGAATGCCTTTTGGTTTACATAATGCGCCTACCACATTTCAAGGTGTGTGATTGCTATATTTGATGACATAATAGAGGAATTCATGGAAATTTTCATGGATGATTTTTTAATGTTTGGAGACTCTTTTGAGTCATGTTTGCATAATCTGGAGAGAGTCCTGAAATACTGTGAGGAGACTAACCTAGTGCTGAATTAGGAAAAATGCCATTTTATGGTAGATGAAAGGATCTTGCTAGGGCACAAGATTTTAAAAGAAGGTATCAAGGTGGATAAAGTAAAAATTCAGGTAATATCTAATCTACCACCTTTAAAAAATGTGAAAGGTATACGTGGTTTCCTAGGGCATACAAGATTTTATCGCCGCTTCATCAAGAATTTCTCTATTATTGCTAGGCCCTTGATAAGCTTGTTAGTCAAGGATGTTTTATTTAATTTGAATGATGAGTGCTTACATGCCTTTAACACTTTGAAAAATGTATTAACCATAGCTCCAGTTTTGACCTTATTGGATTTGTCCTGCCCTTCGAAATTATGTGTGATGCTAACCACTTTGCCTTAGGATGTGTGTTAGGGCAAAGAAAAGAAAAAAGATTGCATGCCATTTATTTTGCTAACAAAACTTTAACAGGACCACAATTGAATTACACCATAATAGAAAAGGAACTTTTAGCAGTGGTATTTACATGTGATGAATTTAGAGCTTATTTGTTAGGCTCTAAAGTCATTATTTTTACTGATCATTCTGCTCTAATATACTTATTTATCAAGAAGGATACTAAGCCAAGGTTAATTTGATGGGTACTGCTACTACAAGAATTTGACATTGAGATAAGGGATAAGAAGGGAGCTAAAAATGCAGTTATAGATCATCTTTCATGACTGTAAAAGGATGAGGAGGATGATGGAGAGAAAGAATCCATCAAAGAAGAATTTCTGGATGAGTTTGTGTTCATAGTACAAAGAAAGGAAATTCCTTAGTATGTAGACATGGCTAACTTTTTAGCTTGTGGTTTAGTGTCTTTCAATGTTTCATACTAACAGCAACAGAGGTTCCTTGCAAGTACCAAGTATTACCAATGGGAGGAACCTTACTTATCTTATCAGTGTGTTGATGGATTGATAAGGAGATATGTTCCAGAAGAAGAAATAGTGCCTATACTAACACATTATCATGATTCATCTTATGTAGGGCATTATGGTGTAAACAAAATAGCTAGTCGGGTGCTTAAATGTGGATTCTATTGGCCAACAATCTTCAAGGATACAAGGAATTATGTGCTTCACTGCGACAAGTGCCAGAGAACTGGGAACATATCCAAACGTGATGAGATGCCTCAATCAGCAATCTTAGAAGTAGAAATATTTGATGTATAAGGCATAGATTTCATGGGACAATTTCCCACATCCATGGGAAACAAGTACATATTGGTGGGAGTCGATTATGTGTCAAAATGAGCCAAAGCAGTTGCTAGTCCCACCAAGGATGGCAGAGTTATGAGCAGATTCATGAAGAAGCTCTTTACCAGATTTGAGGTCCCAACAATGGAGGATCACACTTCTGTAATGCAAAGTTTAAGGCCTTGCTTAAAAGGTACAACGTGCACCACAAGGTATCCATAACATACCTTCAATAAACCAGTGGTCAAGTGGAGGTGGTGAATAGAGAACTGAAAAGAATCCAGGAAAAGACAATCAGCGATTCTAGGAAAGATTGGGTAGCAAGGCTGGATGACACCCTTTGGGCATATCGTACAGTGTTTAAAACCCCTATAGGGACAACCCCTTATAGGATGGTTTATGGAAAGGCCTGCCACCTACCTATGGAGCTTGAGCATAAGGCGTATTGGGTGATCAAATACTTGAATCATGATCCAAAGAAAGTAGGGGAGAAAAGGCTGCTGTAGTTGCAAGAACTGGAGGAATTGAGACACTTAGCATATGAGAATGCTAAGTTATATAAGGAGAAGATGAAGCAATGGCATGATGCGTATATTAAGGTAAAAATTTTTTAAGGTTGGTAATAACGTGCTACTATTTAATTCCAAGTTGAGGTTGTTTCCTAGAAAACTGAAGTCAAGATGGAGTGGTCCATTCAAAGTAGCACAAGTCTTTGATAATGGAGCAATAAAGTTGAGGAACGAATGAGAGGAAACCTTCAAAGTAAATGGATAGAGATGCAAAGTCTACCTTGGAGGTTTGATTCACAAACCAAAGCAGGTAACACCTTTAGAGTGAAGCCAAAAGAAGGTAAGGTCCAGCTGATGACCTTAAACTTAGCATGTTAGTATGTTTTCATATGTATTTTAATCCCTAATTTTGTTTAAATATTGTTCATAATGTGTTTTGTAACATTATAAACTCATGTTTTAGTGATTTAAATGATGTTTCAAAGTGTAATAATATGTGTTTTGTTCATAGAAAAAGAAAAGAAAAAGAAAAGAAAAGAAAAGAAAAGAAAAATGCAACAAAATGAATAAATAAGGGAAGTTACAATCATGACATTGCAAGTTACGATTGTGACAGAAGGTTGGGGCTTGAGATATGGCAAGCAAAAATTTCACTAAGCCAAGTCACGATCATGACAGAAACTCTCAAGACAAGGTAAGAAAATTTTTTTTTCTAAGGCAAGTCACGATCGTGGTAGCAACTTTAAAAGCATGAATTCCAGAAATTTTCTAAGTATAAGTTGAAGAGTTTGCCTTCTTAAACATAACACTCACTTGCCCAAACTCATAAGACACTCTCCTTTCCTCCCCTAACTCATTTTTCCAAATCTTTATCATCGTAACACTTAGATTACTGATTTTTCTTACATTTCCATCTCCAATCTTCATCAAATCACAAGTAAGTCTCTCTCATTCTCTCTCTTGTTCTTGAAATCTTGATTTTCAAATTTTAGGTTTTCCTTAGGAGATTGATTTATGCCACTTTGAAAATGATTTAGGTATGATATTGGAGTGATTTTGATTATTTAGAATGTAATTTTTGATTTGATTTAATTAATTTTGGGATTTGAGTGCAATGAATGAAAAAGGGGGGAAACAAAATTGAAAGTCATGATCATGACCAAGTTTATTAACACCATACATGTAAATTTTGTTAACTTTTTTTTGATTGAGATTGGTTAGGAATAAATTATAGGCATGTTGAGAAGGGTAAAGCACATTGCTAGACATGCACAAGATAGGGGCAAGGCTCTGGAATCATTCAAAACAAATATGGTGGAGCAATATGGCACTCCATTCCCAATACACTCATCGGAAGAAGGTAGAAGGTACAAACAAATTTGTAAGAAACCTATAATTCTACCTAGATACTTTGATTGGTAATTGCTCAAGCAACTTGAGGCTTTAGCCTTTTGAAAGCATTTGCTTCTAAGTTAGGCTGGGGTAATTTTATTATAGATGAGCACCATGTTTACAAGGAACTCACACATAAGTTCTACACCACTTGTGATCTAGTCAACAATAGGCTAGGAAGAATTATGTTCAAATGAGATTAACCTCTTCATATGTTGAGTTCACACCTAAAGCCTTTTAGAATGAACTAACCAGAGGCAACTTGACATATAGTGCTCGCAACACCCCTAACGTTCTAATTAAGGACCCTGTCTATATTCTGTTGCATAAATATTTAGCTATCTTTGTTTTTGCTAAAACAAAGAATAACAAGGTTTCATAGCATGAACTCTTTCCTATGTGGTGCATGCTTAATGATCATGCATACTGCACTGCCTTTCCTTTATGAAAGGATTCCAGAGGATGGCTTGACCCACTAGTAGGAAGCTAGGTTTAGGGTATGTGATCACTGTCATAGCTAACTATTTTGATATTGATTTTTTTGAGCTAACAATGTTACCATCAAAAAGATTTTATGCTAAGTATTTGCATGATGTTGGATTGACCCAAAAGCGAGGAGCTCAGTTTAACGCATATGGCGACCGAGATGGCATCAGATAAAGGCACCTCGACATGGATGATGATGAAGAGGATGAGGATGAAGAGGAAGGTACAGCTCATGAGGAAGAGCAGACATAAGTGTCAAAGGAGCAAGAGGAGCACCGGCAAGCAGCATGAGCACTAGTAGATAGCTTGATTGAGGCACTATTATTAAGGCTTGAGTAGGGCAATGTTGAGAATGCTACTCTCCTCACCAGAGTAGAGGAAATAGTAAATGATATACGCAGAGAGTAATGTTATCAGTGGAAGAAGATGCTCAAATTCTTTGAGCTCTCTAGTGTTAATGTTCCCTCTCCAACTCCTTCTCCACTTGGCTTGCCTACACCCCCAGGCAACTAATCTCTCAATCCTTTCATTCTGTTATGTGTGTTTTAATTTCTATCTTATGGTTATTTTTTTTGTTATCATATTTTTGATGTGTGTTTTCACATTGAGGACAACGTATCCTCTAAGTGCGTGGATGTTTCTATGTGTATATTTAGCTATGTTTGATATTTATGTTCTATTATTCCATGTTTTATTCAAGCTAGTGCATGATTGTTATGTCATCGTTGCATGCTTTGATTTACATTTGGTGCATGAGTGTATGCTTGTGTATTGTGAAATTCTAATCACTTGTATATGGCATGCATATTTGAAGAATAGATATATTTTATCTTGTAATCAACTAATTGTGCAAATTTTGTCATAACCTTAACAAATCCATAGGGTCAAGAAGGTATAAATGTTTAGCTTAGATGATGAACTTAACCCTTCTATGATTGCACTATAGAATAGAGTATAACTTGTTGAATGATGTGAGATAAGTGATGTAAGTGATTCCAAAATATGAAATATAGAGGAAATGAGTAAAGAAAGCAAAACAAAAATTAAAAAAATAAGACGAATAGGGCAAAACCTAACTTTTCCACTATTATTAGTCCTCGAAACTAGCCCGAGTAATATAAACAGTGTTAATAACCATTCGAGTGAAGGTATAATGTTGAGTAACCAGGGACCTTGTTAAAAGCATAGGGTACTCAAGCTAAAAGACCTACCTCTCAAACAAGAGCAAAAATCAAAATCAAAAGACAAATAAAAAGAGAAGAATAAAAACCTTATTGTTGACCCTGACTTTTCACCATCGTGCAATTTCGGGCTTCTGTTGATTCGGCTCGATTTTAGTCCCCGTATCGACCCCGATTGGGCACATAGGCCTCTATGGCTTCCCTTGTGTATTCTGGTGCACAAAACACCTTAGAGCTAGTGGGGCCCACCATGGCACCTGGCAAGACCCGCCACTTATTCTGAGTGTTCTGTACATACAGAACACCCTTCACTGTTGCCAACGCAAGGCAAACTACTTGAAATGTAAAATATTACATTTTTGGCCCTAGGCACTATTCATCATGAATAGTACCCAGTTGGGGCCCACCAAGCAATAGCGGGGCCCGCTGCCCCTGATAGCCTATTCTGTGTATTCCGTATTTATAAAATACATTTTTCAGTTGCCTTACACGAGGCACAGCGCTTGGCATCGCAAATGCCATCTTTTGGGCCCACTACGCAGCGGGGCCAACCTAGAATATTAGTGGGGCCCATTACCCCTATTAACCTATTCTGTGTATTCTGTACTTACAGAATACATTTTCCAATTGCCTCACGCAAGGCACAGCGCTTGGCATCACAAATGCCATCTTTTGGGCCCACTACACTATGGGGCCCACTTAGGGCATTAGTGGAGCCCGCAGCCTCTATTAGCCTATTCTGTTTATTTTGTACTTACAGAATACATTTCTCGCCTGCCTATGCATGGTAGGATATACAAAATGCAAAGTATCACATTTTGAACCTAGGTCACTATTCACTATGAATAATATATAGGCGGAGCCCGCTTCCCCCTATTGGCCTATTTTGTATTCTGTACTTACAGAATACACTTCGACATTGCCTTACGCAAGGCATACCTCTGGGGCATTGCAAATGCCACATTCTGGGACAATTGCATAGGTGGGGCCCATTAGACATTAGTGGGGCTCGCTTCCCACTATAATTCACTTTGATGTATTCTGTACGCACAGAACACATCATACCTGCTGCCTTACTTGAGGCAAGGCACTTGGCATGCTATTTGCCACCTCTTAGGCCCTTTTATACTGCAGGCCCACTAGGGCACTATTCATCATGAATAGTGCATAGGTGGGCCCATCACCCGACTTAGCCAATTTTGAGTGTCCTGTACACACAAAATACATTTTCACTAGTGCCTATGCGAGACACGACCCACGGCATCCCGAATGCCACTTTTTTTTTGGCCTTAAAGGCCTGTTGGGCCCAAAACGGGCCCATTAAGCAAAACTCAATGTTCGAGGCCGAATTTGAGAAAACTTATAATTGCAAAGTTTCTTGAAATGTCATTTGCACTTTCCTGGACATATGGCATGCATCCCGTTCCGCCCGTACGAGGCGGAGCTCATAGGTCAAAAATTCAACGTGCGTAGCGCATAGCCCTATAGGCTATGCACGTTGCATAGTAAAGACGTTTGGTCGGGAGCCATCTCGGGACCAAATTTGGAAAAACATTGTTCTATAAAGTTGTTCCTTACGTCGAATAACGCTTATAGGCTCGGGGTGCACGTTCCGAGGCTACCACAGTGGGCCCTACGCGATGGGTTCCAAACTATATGCTATGCATATTGACCTATGCGCACAGCATATAGGCTATGTGCAGCGCACATAGCCCTATATGTGGCACACATAGGTTTAAAAATTTTCAAATTCGGGAAAAAATTACAAAATTGCCACGCCTAAAAATTGCTCTATAAATATAGAGCTCGGGTTCATCTGAAAGGATCCCGAATTTGCCTCAAGGGGCACCCAAAACTTTGCCAAAATCATTTTAAAATTAATTAAACACTTGATTAATTTTTTGTAGGGATTTAGAGACTAATTAACCCTTGTTAGGCTCCCTAAACACGGAAGGAAGGAAAGCCTCTGCTACAAGGTAATTCTTCCCCTTTTCTCTATTTTCTTCGTTTTCCTTCAATTTTAAGGGGTATGTGCGCCACATATACCCCTATGTGCGCCACATGTAGCTCATGTGTGGGGCACATAGGGCTATATGCACTGCACATAGCCCCCAGATTTCAAAGAAAAAGCCATTTTCTCCCGGTTTTCTCCGATTTTCTTCCTGATCTGGCCATTTTAGGGTCATTCAAGGCTTTTCCATGCCTTGGGTGCCCTGGATCTGCCTTAAACAAGCCGAATTTCAAATAATTTTTACTCAAAAATTATTTTTCTTATGATTTGGATGCAAATCTACAAGAAAAAACCCAGTTTTAGGTCCGATCTACCTAGACCGGGGTCGGATCTAGGGTTTCTGCTGAAAATTTTTTGGTTTTGCTTCAGTTTTTCAAACTATGTGCGCCATATATACATCTATGTGCGCCATGCCTACCCTATGTGTGGTGCACATAAATCAATGTGCAGGGCACATAGATCCCAGTTTTCACAGAAAAACCTAATTTCAACCCGAATCGCTTCAGTTTTGAATTTTCCAGTGACTCCAGTAGCTTTTCCATGCACTTGGGGTTCTGGATCTGTCATAAAATGTTCAGATCTAATTGATTTTGGCTTTAAAATTAATTATTCCAATTAATTGCTTAATTAATTGTTTGGTTCATCAAACCGGAGGCCGAAACGAGGTCAAAATGAGGTACTGTCTTCATTAAACTTGCTTATTTTGGTCTGTAGTTTGATTATGTACTGACAGATTGAATTTTCTTGCAGATCCAGAGGCTATGTGCGCCACACCTAGCCCATGTGTGGTGCACATAGCCTGATGTGCAGCACGCATAGTTCACATTTTTCTAGAAAAATGTATTTTCGGATCGTATTTCGCTGTATTTTGACGTATCTAGTTGTATTTGATGCTTTACAGTGGCTCAAGTATTTTGGAAAAGTCATAAAGTAATTACATTTAATTAATTTTGGCCTCAAAATTAATTTTTACGATAAAATGCTATTTTTATTCGTATAAATACGATTTTTGAAAGGATTGGAATTAATTAGTCGTAGGGCTATCTCCAGTAATTTTTGTGTGATAATAGTCCTCCTATTTAATTATCCATGATCAAACAAAAATAATTTTGCTTAAAACTATTTTTATTAAAATGAATTTTCATAATCCGGCTCGTATTTATTCTTTTAATTATTGCCTAATAATTGCTGGATTTTGACTCTTGGTTCATACTTTTAAATGGTATTGGACTAGTTAATTAAATCCAAAATTCATTTGCTACTAATGAATTTTATTTGTTTATTTTGCATATTAATCCATCGTGCATTTTGGATCGTGCAAAACCAAGGAAAATAGTGCCCGAAAAGGAGGGGACGTTACTTAACATCCCAAAATATGTATGCGAGGATATTTATGTAATATGGTAGATTATTATTGGCTTGTAATAATTAATCCCCCTAGTATCCTCTAATTTCCTCGATCCCTTTCACCAGCCGTTATTATTTTTATTCGTATATTTGCCTAAATATACTATGTCATCATGTCACATGCCATGTCACATGACATACGCACACGTTACTATGCATGCCATGCATATATTGTATGTCATAACATACTGTATTTCGTATACATATACGTATAAATACGTAAATACACCAATACGCTCAATTAACCAACATGCTTTGTCATGCATATATATGCCATGCCATGTCATATACTATGCCACAACGTATGCCATAACACATGTCATATAGTATACCATACATATACTATGTTGAATACACATTCACATACGCACCACTATGCCATGTCATACATATGCCATATCATTCATCATCTCACATACCATGCATATGGTATGTTATTCACTTCACATGCCATGCATATGGTATGTCATTCACCTCACATGCTATGCATATAGTATGTCATACATCATTACAAGCCATGTATATGGTATGTCATACATTATACCATGTCATACATATGATACATCACTTCACATGCCATGTCACATGACACAAGCACATTCTACTATACATGCCATGCATATGCCATGTCACGCATAATCTCACATGCCACGCATTTGGTATGTCATACATATAACATGTCATGCATATGCCATGTGTTACATCATCACACATATCATGCATATGATATGCCATACATCATTCACATACCATGCATACGGTATGCCATTTATTATGCCATGTCATAATATATGCCATGTCATGCATCACTTCACATATTATGCATATAAAATGACCATTCATCTCACATGCCATACATATGCCATGTCACACCTCATGCATACACATTGCATACGATATACGCTGAACGCTAAAATAAAAACCAAACAACGTTAACGCATAACGCCATACGCTATTTGCCATAATATGTGCTTACGTATTAGGTCATCATATCATGCATATGATATGTCATTCACACTTACATGACATGCATATGCCATGTTACATTTGTTGATATATCACATGACATGCATATGCCATGCCATCTAAGTGCCATATAGCTTTATATGTCATTTTACGTGCAACCTTGTAATGCCAATTCACATGACGCACTATGTGCTTACAATTACGCTCGTATACTTGCCTGCTTAGGACAATTAATTCCAAGTATAATGGTAAAATCAATTTTGGTAACTCATAGAATAGATCTCCACCACCCAAACCCAATCTGTGAAGGGTTTAACTAGCACTCATGCTACGAGTCGATTAGACCAATCCGGAACCATCTGGTGGTGACTCCTTGCGGCTCTTTCGAGTCCGTATCATTCCCTAAGGGAACCCCTTAGGAAAACTGTGCTTTCGCTCCAAGTGCAGTCCCTAGTCCATGGCTTTCACAAGCCTTGCTCTAGGCCCCGGCAGAAACCGGCGCTCATAATGGCGACTCCATTGGGGACATCACAGCGAAAGAGTGGTGGCATCTAAGAGTTTCCATATCAATTTTCCCATCATAGTCGGATTAATTGTATGCATCACAACACTAGTCCATGTCTGCACACACTACATAACATCCCGTGTCAAGCCAGTGATTGTGGGTGAGGGAGTACCCTGGACTCCATTCGACTCCTTGGGAAAGCATATGTACCTTCACCACTCGCTGTATTGTACTGATAACCATCGATGATTCCTGGTTGATAGATGCAAGGTATAGTCCTATATCGATGATTCCATTTGGTTGGATAGGTTGTGGACAACGTGGCAGGGGACCTTAGCTTGTTCTCAAAACCAGACTAAAGCCCATGTAGTAAGCCTATCAACATTCCCAAACTAGAACCCTTATTGCATGCTATATGGATCTTTGCCTTATCATATGAGTGGATTTGCATAGACCCGGCCTATTTTTCTCCCACATATTGCTCTGCTAAGAGTCAAAATCCTTTCATGATTCCGTTTGGTTGCATAACCTTACACTTATTCTACGGGCGTACTCTTATCATAACAATATGATCATGCCCGTATTGCTCTACTAAGAGTTGGAATCCTTTCATGATTCCGTATGGTTGCACAACCTCATGCCAATTCCATCGGCATTCACTTATCATTGCAATATGGTCGAAATGTTGTCAGGTTTTCACCGTAATCCCCCATATGATCAGGCAACAATCAAACTCTCTTGCTTGCCTTATTTGAGAGAATCACACCTCAAGTTCCCAGTGTAACTCCGGGTTAGTATCCCTACCTAGGGCAGGAGAACTTGAATTTACTAATTCTCGTGGAGGTATAAGGTTGGAAGGGAGCGCTGCTGCATGCTACATGTTTCCTAACCCTTTCGTGTTTTCTGCCAACCACGTATACATGCATACTCATGCTATATCCTAAAAAATTTTACTTTTGCAGCCATAACGCTAGATGTTCCTAGCATAGGACACGCATACATTCTAAGTGATGCATCGCATGCATACACGCATATGCATACTAACCCGCTTTGTTGCAGCCATGACATCGCATATTTTCTAGCATAGGTCACGCATACATTCTACGTGTCGCATCACGTGCATCATACGCAACAGCATGTGCATACTCATGCATCCATGCTAACCTTTTTCTGCCATGTACAGAACCATGTCAAACTCTCAGAATGCCAGAAATGTTGCGTCCTCATCTGGCCTTGCTGCCTCAACACTGGATGAGGCCACACTTGCAGCGGTTCAGAAGCTCATTGACCAGACAGTGACCAAGCTTTTTAATGATGACTTCAAAACCCTCCTACAACAGCAGATCCGGGAGGCTGTTAGTCCTGCTGAATTCATCACCCCACCAGCTCCGATCAAGGAAAAAGGGAAGAGTGTCAACCTATATGACATTGAGACTGATGATGGCGTCTCACTCCATATGCATGATGTTTGAAAAACTAAGACCACTGTCTTGGAGCAGAAGATAGAACAATTGCAGACCATCATAAAGACCAAAGGCATGGGGACTGACCTGGACTTTGATGAGTTCTCTGTCCATGCAATCAAGGGGCTACCTGCCAAGTTTAAGCTCCCTGATGTTCCCAAGTACAATGGAGTTGGGGACCCAAAGAACAATCTGAAGACCTACACCATGGTGATAAGTAGTATTGACTTGTCAGATGATCAGATTGTTCGACTCTCCTTCATATCACTGGAAGGACCAGCGCTAGCCTAGTATCACAGTCTGAACAAGGCAACCACGGCCGAGTGGAAGCCTCTTTGTACGGCCTTCTGTAAAAAGTACGGGTTTAAGGCCCAGTTTGATGTAACCCTAATGGATTTGGAAATGGTTAAGCAGAAAACCAATGAGTCCTTTATGGATTACTTTAGTAGGTGGATGGACAAAGCTGCACTGGTCTGACAGAAGCCATCTGAATCAGACATGATCAACAAGCTTATCATGGGGTCGCTGCTACTCTACCAGGATAGGCTGAAATATCAGACGTTCCACACCTTTGAGGACATTTACTCAGTGGGACAACGCATTGAGCAAACTGAGGGTAAGAAAAAGGAGCTCTCCTTCCCAAAACTCAAAACCACCACCTACGCACAAACACAACCAAAGCCTCATTACACCAACACCCTGCAAATACCAAAAATCCATGTCGTGCAAACACCAAACCCCATACTCCGGAACACTATGTCATCCCAGAAATTCTTAGATCTTGGAATGCCACTTTCCAAGGTTTTTGGCAGTCTCCTTAAAGCCAAACTTATCAAGTCCCTAGAGCTAAACTTTAAAACGCCACCTCCAGCCACAGTAGACACTAAAACCTACTGCCACTACCACCAACACCATGGCCATAATACTGATGACTATCATTCCCTCCGACTTGTCATCCAAAACCTCATCGACTTTGGTGAGATTAAGGACCTTGAGAAATCGAAACTGTTTACCAAGATAAACCCGCTACCAAACTACCATAAGGCCAACCGCACCTACATGGTCCAATTAGGATTGCCAGAATCCATGATATTAAGCTTCTTTTCTCCTCTCAACAGTAAAGGGAATGCTCAGCTGCCTATCATCACCTTCCCCCCCGGTGGTGGATTTGACATTGGTGCCATTGATATATGGTAAGAGAGTTTAGAGGATGAGTCAACAGCTACTCAAAAACCCTATAATCCAGAAGCATCAGACACACAGGTCCGATAAGGGTAAGTTGACCGAGACTCCCAAGGTAGCCAAACCAGCACCAAAGCCATCCAAGCAGCATAATGGGTTAGGCGCCTCAAGAAGAAACCTGAAACTCCCAAGAAGCCAACCGAGGCTAGGCCTGCTAGGGATCAAGCTGGTCCAAGTAATGTTCCAGCCCCATTGCCAGCTGATCAAGTTACTCAGTTTGATAATGTTGTGGTTAAATTGCTGAAGAAGATGTAGGCTAACATTAGCATCTGGGACTTGGTGCTATCCTCCCAACAGCATCGACGGGCCATTGTTGAGGCACTCTCAAGCATGAGGATCTCTCCCTCTGCTTCCACCTTTAGCATGAAGAGTCAGCTGGTAAACCGAAAGCTACCATCCAGCATGATCACATTTTCTGATGCGGATTTACTGGCCGAGGGAATCCGGCACAACAGGGCATTGTTCATCAGGGTGAACATCATGAACTTCACTACCCCCTATGTCATGGTGGATGATGGTTCTGGCATCAACGTCGGCCCGCTCAAAGTGCTTCCCAAGCTTGGGATTCAGCTTTCAGACCTCAAACCCTATAAGACTATTATCAGGGCTTACGACCAGTCCAAACGAGAGGTTACTGGCACCTTCACTGCCACTATCACTGTTGGGCCAATCGACTCAGTGGTGGAGTTTACAGTTCTAGACATTCCGGTGTCAATCACGCTGCTCTTGGGCCAACCATGGTTCCATCCGCTAGGAGGTATGCCATGTTGGTTTGTTTAGTGATTAAGCAGCGGAAGAAATTTAAAATTTTCATTTTAAAACAATAAACCAAAAGAAGATCTTTGCATCAAAACATAGAGAAACCAGTTTAGAGATTAGAAGTGACAGTTTGATAGTAACCCTTAC